>PVLC010005514.1:0-75730 GCA_004027655.1 Graphiurus murinus
TTTTTTTTTTTTTTTTTTTTTTTTTTTGCGGTACTGGGGATTGAACTCAGGGGCATTCTACCTCCGAGCTACACCCCCAGCCCTATTTTTTATTCTTTATTTTGAAACCGAGTCTCACTAAGTTGCGGAGTTCCTCACTAGGTAGCTGAGGCTGGCCGCGAACCCGGATCCTCAGGTCTCAGCCTCCGGAATGCTGGGATTACAAGCATGCACCACCACGCCCGGCTCGATATCATGGTTTTTACGAATAATCTGATTAAACTGTCAGAGAAATCTCAAAACAGCAAAGTATCCAAAGTGCATTGTGGATTTTGATGTCTGCTTTCAGCAAATTGTACACTGATTTCAGGGGCAGCAAAGCAGAGAGACTCTATAGATTTGCAGTTTGGCCAGAAAGGTAATGTGTAAAGCTGGGGCTCAGAGAGTTGGTGCTATGAAAGAAGCAAAAGCCTTTGATTAGAAACAAAGAAAGGAATGCAGTCAGGGCGGTTGGAGTTTTGCATATGGAGTCAGGGCAGTTTTTAACCATGGAAACAAGGACAGGCATTTTGAAGAAGGCACCTCTTACGATGGCTGTTCAATTTGGGTGCTCATGAAATGCTGGTTTGCTGGGGGGGAAAGGTGTCAGATGTCATGGAGGTTCTCCATACTCCCCTACCTCTAGATTTCAAATGAGGGCCTGGGAAGCCAGGCAATATGTGGCAGGGTCAGAATCTCTGCAAGCAGTCCCAAATGGGCAATATCTATAGCTCTTCTCAGGAGGTCTGAACAAATCCCCACCACTCAGTCCTGTTTCTTTTTCCTATTCTGTTTGCCTCTTCTTGAGGTCAGAAAAGACTATATATTTGAGTCTACCAAATGTGTTTTCATACATGTAAGGAACAGTTTAAGGTTACATTCTTTTAGACCTTAACTAAATATAAATTACTGAGTTAAATTCTAACTAATATCTGATTTTATATATAAAAGGCTAAAGAACTTTTAAGCTATGTTTTGATGGCACACCTATGAAGAAATAAAGTATTACATTTTGCTGAAAAGAAATATTTTGTCTGTTAAAATATTTCTATAAGAATTATTTTAAATGTAAGGAACTCAAATATATAAAAGGAGATATTTATTAGTATGAGGAGGGCTTAAGGGAGTTGCAAATTATTTGTAAAGGATAAATCTTATTATTTAAAGGGTTTTCTAAAAATCATATTTAATGTATTGATTCTTTGTTTGAAGCAATTATGTTTTATTAAGATATTAATCTGTTCTTGATAAAAATTTACAAAAAGTAGCCTAGTGAGCAAAAGTTTTGCATTTTATTAAGATAATTTCCTATACCCTTATATTTAAAACAATACAATTTTCTGATTCTGGTAACATTTATGAAAAACAAGTTTAAGAGAAATGATTTTATGTTTTACAAGATAATCTCTTGTGTTTACTGTCATTGCTAGGTCTTTGGTTACTTAACAAACTATATCTTAGCAGAGTCAGGGTTTAAATGTCTGTGTTTTAAAGTCTGTTATATGTCTACTTTATAACACAAGCTAAATGAACAACAATATAATATAGTAACTATTTTACTTATAGTATATTTGACACCTTATAATACCTGAGACTATAGATGTGTATACATATGAGGGCTAAATATGTTGTATACCTGAAGTTTCTCTAAATATTTCATAAAACATTATAAAGTTAAAATATAAGTTTCATATACATGTAAGATAATAACCAATAATTGATATTGCACGATATTGTATGATAACCAATAATTCATATTGTATGCAATGTACATTATTTCTGAACCTTTGAGTAAATGTTTTATTATTATATAAGAGAGATACAATTGTTCATCAAATAATAAGTCTATTTCTGATTATTAATACCATTCATTATACTTTTAAAAGGTTCAGATCTCTTCTTTGATTTTTGTCAATGCTGTTAATTTACATAGGCTTGTTAATTTACATAGGCTTGTTATATCACTCCAGTAATATATGTTAATTTTTATGCAACTGTCATGTTAATTATATTATTGGCTCCTTTTTAAGTTAAATATATTTGTGTTTCCAAATTATCTTCTTTATGTAAAGATACAAATGGGATTTATTTTGTTCTTAATTATCCTGTTTTGTGTTTTTCTTTTCTTTTAAAACTGTGTAACGATTGTCTGTTAATGTTTAACAGAAGTACAATACCCAAGCAGTGTTTTGAGATTTTAGCCACTATCTACAAGGCAGCTTAAAAGGATTGGTGTAACTGACCTTCTGAGTGTTCAACAACTGAGTCTTAGAGAACAATCAGAAAATACAAGGGCTCAGAAATAGTAGCCAATATGTTGTCCCTCACCACCAAGGTCAAATAGGACCCAGGGGATGAGAGGACTTCTCTAAGGACCTTGCCCTGCAACTCTGATAAGTCATCTGACATCTGAAAAGGGTTCACAAAGGCACTAGGGTCTTGGAGCCACCATTAAATATTCTGCAAAAAGGAGAAGAGAGGTCAGTGTATAATCCACAGGAAAGTGAGTGCAGGGTGCATACTGTGGATAACTGCAGATACCAGAAAAAGAGCCTGTGAATACACAAAGAACATGGGGTGCATGCCACATACAGAATTCTGAGGAAAACACTGGGCTTAGAAGTTGCAGACCAACCCAACCTTTTCTGTCAAGAGGATGGACTACTCCCACTTACATTGGGACAGACCCTGCACATGGGGCCAGTGCTTACACCCACATGGACAGAGGGAGATGCTGGCCCAGGGTGTCACTGGGAGGCCCTAATGCTGGGACTCCAGACTAACCTTTTTTTTTTTTTTTTTTTTTTTTTTTTTTTTTTTTTTTTTTTTTTTTTTTTTTTTTTTTTTTTTTTTTTTTTTTTACAGGTTTCTGAGAAGGTGGAATACTTGGAACATGCTTGAAACCTACAGAGTAAGTACGCTTTAAATGACTGAAACATCCACACAGACACAAGAGGGCAGCAGAGGCCAAGTATGAGAGGGTTTTTTGTTGTTTGTTTTATCACTGCTGCGTGTTTGCTTGTTTGTAGGCTTTTTTTATCCCATTTGTGTGTGTGTGTGTGTGTGTTTTCTCTTTCTTCTCTCCTTTCTTTATTCTCCCCGACTCTTGTGAACACTGGGTGAGTGTCCTGCCACTGGGCCACACCCCCAGTCCCTAACCTAGAAGATCCTCTTCCTAGCAACCAGCTCCTCTCCGCTCCTCAACCCCACTCTGTGCCTCACCAACAAAGTAGAAAACTCAGGAGGCAGGACAGCAGGCTTGAACAAGAGCTTTGGAGCCACAGTCACATCTCTTCTAAGCAAGCCTCAATCCAAGAATAAAGAAGAGCCTGAGCCGGGCATAATCCCAGCATTTGGGAGGCAGAGACCAGAGGACCCGGGTTCGCGGCCAGCCTCAGCTACCTAGTGAGGCCCTCCGCAACTTAGTGAGATCCTGCTTCAAAATAAAGAATAAAAAATAGACTATATTGCTGCTTGCGAATATTTAGAATATTTCAGATACATACACTAGCATGTCAAAAGATTCCTCCAAAATGTTTTCAGAATATAAGTGAACAATTCTGTGAGCTATTATTTAATTTCTATTTACAAACAGAATATATTGTGCTATTTTCCCTCACATGTATTTAGATAACACAAGACAGCATTGTAGAGATTCTACTTTGTTGAGAGTATTTTCTTTTTTGTTTAAAACTATGTACATTCAATATACATGTATGTTTCTAATCATTAAAATGAATATTTAGGGCAAAAAAAAAAAAGAATAAAAAATAGGGCTGGGGGTGTAGCTCGGAGGTAGAATTCCCCTGGGTTCCATCCCCAGTAATGAAAAAAAGAAAAAAAAGAAAGAAAGAAAGAAAGAAAAGCCTGGCAAGAGACTATCTAAAGCCACAATGTGAATCATCTCTTCTTCCAACAAGGAAATTTTACTCACTCTGTGTAGAACAATTCTTAAGGTTCTCTCTTTTTTTCTTTTTCTTTATCTTTCTTTTTCTCCTCCTTTCTTCTTATGCGTGTATGTGGAACAGATTGTATATGTTTTGCTTTGTTTGTTTGATTCCTATTGCACATGTTTGCCTGTGCCTTGTATTTTTGTACTTATCACTATATATATTATATATAATATAATATAATTATATATTATATAATATACTATTATATATTATTATATATTATATAATATACTATATAATATATATTTTATACTGTTTACTAGAATTTCCCTTTATTTTCAGTATCTTTGTTTTTTATTGTCTTTTCCCTAAACTTACTTAAATTCTTATTTTATGTGATTCAAATTTTTACTTTAACCTTTTCTTGCATTCTTTACTCTATCCTCTTTCTCCTCACTCATCTTTCACCATTCTTTACATCACAGTTTGCCTTTGACTATACCAGATGACTGCTCTAAAGCCCTACTATTGAGGCTGGACCAGATAGGTGAACTAATAGGACAGATGTACAGACACTAAGGACAGGCCAATCCCAGCCAATAGACAGTCTCCCAACACCCCCCACACAGAAGTTTAGAAATACACAAGACATAAACTGCACTGCCCATACCACAGATATTACTCCCTATAAAGAAGGGAGCAGGCAGGTCACAGTCTTTAACACCTATTACTCATCAATGCCACCAATGCAGCAGATAGAGTCCTGAAGTAGATGCAACCCAATGCTGGCGATCTACAAGGAGAAAAACAGAGGCGTGATATGGAACATGGACTGCAAAGAAGGCATTATAGAGTGATAAATTTTCAACAGAAATCTGTGACTATCTATATGACTGAGAATATGCACTTTTAAGACATACCTTGAGGAAAATATTTACCTCCAAAATAGGATATTATGAAGGGAGAGAGATTAGATATAGGGAATACACAGAGTGAAAGAAAGAGAGCCAGGAAAAACCTAAGAAACTTGAAAAAGAAGAATAACAAGGAAACAATGAGCCCCCACAATTCCACAAGAAAGCTCACCAATTCAGAGCTGCAGAGAATTACAGAAGGAAAATTTAGAAATTTAATAGTAGAAATGATTTGGGATTTCAGAAAAGAGTTTAGGGAGAGCCTGAAAGAAATGAAAGATCATATAAACCATTAAAATGATACTCTGAACAGGAATCAAAAAGAAGCTTGGAAGGAAGTAAAGGATGCAATAAATGAAATGAGAATATCAATGCAAATCATCAATGGTAGACTAGAACACATGAGAAGCAGAATCTCACTCTTTGAAGATGACCACTCAAAAAATGAACATATAGTATATAACTTAGAAAAATCAATTTGATAGCATGAGCTGGACATCCAAGAGATTTTTGATAACTAAAAGATTATACCTAAGAATAATAGGCACAGAGGTGAGTCTAGAAGGAATAAAAAAATCTCTTCAAGCTGGATGTTGTGGCGAACATTTGTAATCCCAGTATTTGGGAGGCTGAGACCAGAGGATCTGAATTTGCTGACAGCCTCAGCTACTTAGTGAGGCCCTCTGCAACTTAGTAAGACCCAGTTTCAAAATAAAGTCTAAAAACAGGGCTGGGGATGTAGCTCAGAGGTAGAATGTCCCTGGGTTCAATCCCTAGTAACAAACACACACACACACACACACACACACACACACACACACTCTTCAGATAAATAAGAGAATTTCAAAAATATAGAAAATGAGGTTGATACATAGGCACAGGAAACATATAAAACCCCTGTTAGACAAGATCAGAGAAAAGGGTCACAATGCCACATAATAATAAAATTGACTAACATAGAGGCCAAGTAGAGAATCTTAAATGCAACAAGAATAAAAGGCTGAATGACATTCAGAGGCACAACAGTAAGTATCAGCTTCAGACTCTCAAACCAACTCATGATAGGAGGGCCTGGACTGGCATATTCCAAACCCTGAATGAGAACAACTTCCATCCAAGACTACTTTACCCAGCAAAGAAATCCTCCAAATCTGAGAGAAACCAAAATCTTCCATGACAATCAGAAGTGGAAAGAATTTATGTCTTCTAAACTGGCACTAGATAAAATACTGAAAGAAATCAATTACAAAGAAGAAATAAAAAATAAATGCCAGAACCAAAGAAAGGATGATTTCCATCAAATGAACAACTAAGCAAAGAAGAACAAACAGTACCTCAAATAGAAATTGCCATTTAAAATGTTAGAAATTAAAAATCATCTCTCAATAATTATGGTGAATATCAATGGTCTCAATGCCCAAATTAAAATACATAAAGTGGCAAAATGGGTTAAATATTATAATCCATCTATATGCTGTCTGCCAGAAACATACCTTGTAGGTAAAAATACTCACAAACTGAAGGTGGAGAGCTGGAACAAGGTAATCTATGCTAATGAAACCCAAAGACAAGCAGGAGTAGCAACTCTCATATCAGACAAAATACACTTCAAGCCTAAATTTATCAGAAGAAGCAAAGCAAGTCATTTTTTACTGGTAAAAGGAACAATCCTACAAGAGGATATAATGATAGTCAGCATTTATGCTCTGAACATAGGTGCAAGCACTTTTATAAAGCAAACTCTTTGTGACATTAAGTCTCACATAGATACCAATAGAATAATACTAGGAGGCTTCAGTACTCCTCCAGACAAAAGATCAGCAAAGATGCTTCAGACCTAAAGAACACCATAAACCAAATGAACCTATTTGACATATACAGAATATTCCACTTAATTAAAGCTGAATGAATACATATTATTTTCAGCTGCTCACTGAATCGTCTCCAAAACTACAAAGTAAACACTAGAAAACTTTAAAAATATGACATAATTTCCTGCATCTTTTCAGACCATAATAGAATGAATTATAAATCAACAATAAGGAGACACAGAGAAATTTTGTAAACACATCAAGACTGAATACACCATGACCAACTCAGATTCATCCCAGGAATGTAAGACTGGTTCAACATATGAAAAAAAATCCATGAAATTCACCACATAAGCATAACTAAGGTAAAAAATTACATGATCATTTCAATAGAAGTTGAAAAGCACTTGGCAAAATCCAACACCCATTCATGTTAAAAACATTGTAGAGAGAGAACTGGAACAGAAGAAACTTACTTCAGTATCATAGAGACAATATACAATATCCAACACCATATTGCATGGGGAAAAACCTACAAGAATTCCTTCAAAATCAGGAAAAGACAAGGATTCCTACTATCACCACTCCTTTTCAATATAGTACTTGAGACTCCAGCCAGAGCAATAAGGCAAGAGAATAAAACCTAATATGAATAGGAAAAGAAGAACTGAAATTTTCTCTATTTGCAAATGACAGTAAACTCAAACAAAAGACTTTTAGAAATGATTAACAAATTCAGCTAAGTGTCTGTATACAACCAATCTAAAAAAATCAGAAGCCTTTTCTGTATGCCAACCATAAAGTCACTGAAAAAGAAATTCAGAAAATAGTTCCATTCACAATAACCTCAAAAACAATAAAATACTTAGGAATAAGTCTAACCAAGGAGGTAAAAGACCTCTACAAGGAAAATTGTAAAGCAATAAAGAAATAATTGAAGATGTTAAAAGGTGGAAAGATCTCCCATGCTCTTGGATAGACAGAATAAATATCATCAAAATGACCCTCTTTCCAAAAGAGATCTACTGATTCAATGCAATCCTTATTAAAATAACCATGGTAATTCTTCACAGATATAGAAAAAAAAATCAGTTCTTAAATTCATTTGGAACAACAAAAGACCCTGAAGAGCCAAAATAGTTCTCAGCAATAAGAACTATGCAGAAGGCATTGCAATATCTGACTTCAGACTATACTACAGAGCCATAGTACTAAAACAGACTGGGATTGGCACAAAATGAGACACATAGGCCAATGGAGCAGAATAGAAGATTCAGAAACAAATCCATACACTTATAGTCAATTGATTTTTACAAAAGGATCAAAAACATACACTGGAAACAAGATAACCTCTTCAACAAATGGTGTTGGCAAAACTGGCTATCCATATGCAAAAAAAAAAAATGTAAACAAATCCCACTTTCTCAACCTGCACAAGAGTCAATTCAAGATGCATCAAATTTCTGGAAATTAGACCAGAAAGTTTGCAGTTACTTGAAGAGGTCATAGAAACAACACTTCAACATATAGGCACAGGTAAAAACTTCCTCCAGAAGACCCCAAAGGCATAAGAAATTAAAATGAGGATTAATACATGGTATTGCATTAAACTTATGAATTTCTGTGAGCAAAGAAAACTATCAAGAACCTTAAGAGTACCAACAGAATGGTAGTCAACTTGACTGAGTTAAGGGATACTCAGCTGGTAAATATTATATGGGGGTATAGCTGTGAGAGCATTTCTGGAAGAGACTGGCATTTGAATCAGTAGACTGAGATAAGAAAATATGGCTTCAACAGTGAAAATGGGCACGATCCAATTCATTACAGCCTCAGGTAGAAAGGCAGAGGAAGGGAAGTTACTTTCCACTTGAGTTGGAAAATCCATCTTCTTTAGCTTTTGGACATCAGAGAGCTCCTGCTTCTTGAGCCTCTGGACTGGAATATTTGCACCAGCCTCCCGCCACCTCCTACCCCTGGGATTCATAGGGCTTTAGCCTCAGTCTGGACTGGGACCGAGGTTTTACATCATTTGCTCCATTTGTTCTCAGAAATTTGGACTCAGACTAAATTACATCACTGGCTTTCCTGGGTCTCAAGATTGCAGATTGCAGACCATGTGACTTTTGGGCCTCAATAATTGTGTAAATCAACTTTCGTAACCTCAATAATTGTGTAAATCAACTTTCATAATATATTTCTTCAAATATTTTTCTATAATTCTATTGGTCCTGTTTCTCTGTATAACTCTGGTTAATGAAGATCATTCTATAATTGGGTATCTTAAAATAATTTCTAGAATTAAAAAAGAATGCTAGAGAAAAGCTATTGCTTCATTTGGTAAAGAAATAGCAAATCACTCATATTAAATGGTAGAGGGAAATGTAGTCGTTTTGCTAGTTTCAACAGTACTTATGCTTTAGTGCTTTTGTTACATTTCCATGGAGTGGTTTTATTTTTATCTTGCTTCACCATGGTTACAGAGTAGCCTTGTCTGAGAACAATGGTCTGTGGAATTTTTTTTCTTAAGAGAAGACCATGGCCTAGCAATGGGTGTCAGTCCAGCTCTCAGATGTCAAGAATGCTATTTTCTTTCCCACATCGTTTCTTCTTTTTTTTTTTACTTGAGTGATTTATATTAGTTTTTGTCTCTTGTTTTTATTAACACATTTTAATTGTACATATAATGGCATTCTGTGTGATATTTCCATACATGCATATAGTGTGCACTACTCAAATCTAATCTCCTTCTACCCACCCTCCTTTGCCACACCCTTCTAAATCTCTAGTAATCACTACTCTACTTTCTGGTTAACTTTTATTTAGCTTTCTACATATGATAGAGAACATGTGATATTTGTCTTTCTGTGTCTGGTTTGTTTTACTTAACAGAGTATCCTCCAGTTCCATACATTTTGTTGTGATGATAGGATTTCATTTCTCTTTATGGTTGAATAATACTTTATTGTGCATAAACACATTTTATTTATCCATTCATCTATTGATTGGTACCCAGGCTGATTCCATACCTTATCTATTGTGAATACTGCAATAAACATGCATGAGTAAGAATCTCTTTGATATGCTGATTTCATTTTCTTTGAATACATACCCAGAAGTGGAATAGCTAGATCACATACTAGATGTGTCTTTAGTTTTTGATGATCCTCCATACTCATCTTCATAGTGCTTATACTCATGTCAACACATAGAAAATTTCTTTTCCTTTTACATCTTTGCCAGCATGTATTTTTATAAACAAAAGGTAACTTAACTGTTACAAAATGAAATCTCATTGTCCTTTTGATTTGTATTTCTCTAATAGCTAATTATATACATACACTATGAAACATCATTTTATTATTTTGTGAAACCCCATATTTACTGTATGTGAGTAGTTTTCTTACAAAAATTGATAAGCATGACTACATGAATCCAGAGAGATGTTGAGCATACTCAGTTGTTTATTTTAATCCCCTGAAGAAAAAGAGTTATTTTAAGACTTCATTTTGGAGTTATGCAGATAATTTCAATTCAGTATTCTGAGTGATTATCAGATAATTATTTTTAAATGCCTTCCATTTTATTCTCTAAATATGCTAAATTGTAGATTGTTCAATCTCTTCTTAGAATATTTAAGTAATGGTATAAATTGTTAATAAACACGATTTATTAAATTTGTTCATTGGCACATTGTAATTATGCATTATAGTGAAGTTCAGAGTGACAAAAACATATATACATACAGCATTCCTTGTGTTTCCCTGAAAATGATATGAGATCTCTTCATCACTCAGGATCATCGTAAATGACGCAGAAATTTGGCGAAATAGATATTATACATGTATGACTACCTGCTTCTTCACTATTTAATTCCAGAATGAGACAGTTGTATTATTTCTTACTCTGTTGGATTTATTTTAATTTCTATAACTACTGAGATATTTTTCTTCCTTCAACATCTTTATGCTTTCTAAATTGAATCTAGTGTGGACATGAAAACTTTGAGGCTAATTATATCTAAAACTCAACAGTACCAATAAAAATAATCAGAAGAACACAAAATGGGCAGAAAATTTGAATGGGTGGAAAGATACAAAGATGGAAAATAAGACTACGAAAGGTGATCAACATCATTAGTCATTAGAATAATGTGAATTAGCTGAGCGTGGTGGCTCATACTTGTAATCCCAGTACTTGGGAGGCTGAGATCAGAGGATCCAGGTTCGCAGCCAGCCTCAGCTACTTAGTGAGGCCTTCCGCAACTTAGTGAGACCCTGTTTCAAAAAATAATAACAATAATAAATAAGACTGAGGGTATAGCTTGGAGGTAGAATGCCCCTGAGTTCAATCCTCAGGACCGCCAAAAAAAAAAAAAAAAGTGAATTAACATGACAATACTATAATCACTTCTGGGTATCTTTCCAAAGGAATTAAATTTATAGCAGCACAATTTAAAATAGGCAAATTGTGGAACTAAATTAGGTGTCCATCAACAGATTAATGACTTATGAAACTGTGGTACACACACAGTGGGATTTTACTCAGCCATAAAGAAGAACAAAATTTATGTCTTTTGCAAGATAATGGCTGGAACTAGAAAATAGTATGCTAAGTGACATCAGCCCGTCTCAGAAAGTGAAGGGTTTATTTTTCTCTCAGATATGGAGAGAAATTGGAACATAAAAGTGTTTTCAGATAAATGAAGAGAGGTTCTAGTAGTCTAGAAGTCAGAGGTTTCAGATAAATAAGGAGAGGTTCTGGGAGGGTATTACAGCAGAGAGACAGAGGGTAGGAAGGGAAGGAGACTTAATGAAGGAAACAGTTCAAATAATTCTATGCATACACACACACACACACACACACACACACACACACACACATATATATATATATGAAGTTATCAATACAATCTCAATAATAGGTATGGGAGTGAGGAGGCAGCAGGATGGGATCTGAAGGAAAACACACCAAGTGTCTTGTGCATGTATGTTTCTCTTACTTTGAACCTTATTATGGTGTAAAGTGACAATGCACAAATAAAAGCATATTAGAAAAACCACATTGAGATACAATTCTATACAATGAATACAATATTTGTTTTGTTTTGTTTTGTTTTTATAGTACTGAGGATTGAACTCAGGGCATTCTACCTCTGAGCCAAACCCCCAGTCTTATTTTTTATTCTTTATTTTGAAACAGGGTCTCACTAAGTTGAGGAGTGCCTCACTAAGTAGCTGAGACTGGCGACAAACCTGGATCCTCCCAACTCAGCTTCCCAAGTACTGGGATTACAAGTGTGCACCACCACGCCCGGCTTTGAATTTTTAAAAGCTAAAAATTATAAAATTTCCAAGTATGCTGAGTAACTAGAATTTTTGTATATGACTGATAGGAATCAACTGGTTTGACCAGCTTGAAATACAGTTTGGAAATTTTTTATAAAGCTAAACATATTTATAATATGACTCCAAGGTATTTATGAAGGAAAATAGAAATACACATTCACACAGAACCCCATATATGAGTATTGTTAGATTTTTAGTTGTTTTATTCATAGCAGCCTGATTTGGATACAATTAAAATTGTCCTTCAGCCGGTGAATGGATAAAAAATGTGATATATCCATGTAAGAGAATACCAGTTAGCCCTAAAAAGCAACAAACAATTGATATACACAAATAAATCCTAAATGCATCATTATTAAAAAAAAATCGAATACTGTGTGTTTTGTATATTTCAGCTATATGACATTTCACAAAAGACAGTACTGTAGTATGAAGGATGAATAAACAAATGTCAAGTGCTTTGGGTAGGTGGAGAGGGTGACCATAAAGAGGCAGGAAGAGGAGCACTTTTAGGATAATGTCTGTTTTGTATCTTTAGTGCGTGGTAGTTACTCAACTCATAGGGTTGTAAACAAAAAGTAAGAGTTTTACTACACATACACACACACACGCACACACACACAAGTACTGTTTTAAGAAATAGGTTCTACATCTTTCTCTTTCTGTGTCATAAGCATAAAACATGTCTTCTAAGATCTCAGCCAATATTCTAAATGGGTATATGAAACTTTAACAAAAACTTCTTTTACCTTCTAACCCTTCCAAATGTAATTTGCCAGTATATTGAAATTGCATTTGTCATATATATGAATTTATTTCCCAAATGTTATTCAACATTTGCAATGTGCCAGTCTTGGGTATAAAGTAGGGAATCAGTTAGACATATCCCCTACTATGAAGAAGTTATGTCTTAGTGGATGGTAAAAGCAAATGAATGAACATTTGTGTAGGTTCTATGATTGAGTAAGAAAACAGAATAAAGCAACTTAACTAGGAAGAACAAGGAAATCCTGCAGAGAATGACATCTCTACATTGAGAACTATGCAGTTAGTACAAGTTATGTTGGTGAAGAGAGTTGGAGTGAGAGTTATTCTGAAGATGACCACAATTGGACAATAAAGCATGTGTGAAGACTTAAAAGAGAAAGAGGCCATTGAATGTACAAGGCTAAGAGTTGGGTGATCATGAAGTGTGGATGGGTTGGGAAGTCATGGTCAAAAAATGAGATTGGGTTGCTCAGGGGGGACTTGACAAAATAGGGGTTTGTAAATGATGCTAAAAGAATTTCATCTTTTTCTTAGAACAATGGGGGAACCACAACAGGAAAGTGGCAAAATAAGGTTTACTTCTGAAAATGACAGTGGTATGGAGAAAGGTCAACATTCTTTCAATATTCAAGTAAGTTACAATCATGTAATTGTAAGGCATGGCAGCAATAATGACACAGTTGGACAGATATTAGTCCTGAAAAGTATTTACCTGCAAGTGGAAGATTCATAGCCTGACAGATGTTTAGTTTCTACTGAGGAGACATGATCTATATATTTCTTAAATGGGCCATAGAAATAATTTTGCTTTTGTCTTATGTTGCCATGTCATCACTTATAGACATCTGGGATAACCTAAAATAGAATCCATAGTTAGTGCAAAGAAAGACCTTGGGGAGGGTGCACTGATCACAAAAGGTTAGTCTTGCCAATTCACCGTATTGACCCTAAACAGAGTTCAAAAGAAAATGTGTTGAAAGAGGTTTTCAGGATGTCATTTTAGTACTACATGCCAGTGCCTAACTCTATATAAATACATATTTCCATACTTATTATCCAATCTTACATTCTAAATTGCTGTTTCTTTTGTGATGGGCCATATAGACTTATCAGGAAACAATATTCTTGTTTTTTGAAGAGTCATAATTCTGCTTTGGCCCCCAAATTAATAATAGTTGTGGCTACATTAGCAATTAAATATTTTGCCAAAATAGAAGCTTCAATTGTTCTATGCAGAAATTACTTTTCAAATTTTAATCAGCTTGACTTGTTGAAACAAAGCTAGAGCCAGAAATAATTAAAGTACCAAAGAGAAATACAGTTCAAGTTCAAAAATATATTTGCTTTTTTGTTTTTTCTTTCCTTTTCCTTAATATACTGAAAATCCTTTTCTTGAAAGTGCTGAGAACATAGTGTTTCCCTTTTTCTTCTTCATTTGTCTTCTCAACTTATACAAGATGTTTTATTAACCATATTTGACAACTATCAGCACTGAGGTTTACTTAAGCAGGAAATCCTAAGAGATATTATTTTAAGAACACTATAAGTATTATCTAGTATAATAATATTTTCTGTGATTTTCCACTGTATCCTTTCCTCTAAATATATTTACTTGTTATGAAAATTCTTTCACTCTTAATCTTAAATTGTTAATCAATGAAATGGAAAAAATAAATTATCCTTACAATTTGATTATAGTGAGATATCAAAATGGGTAGTGTTGACAAAGACTTTCATTCTGTAGGCTCTTCAGACTCTTGTTTCCTCTGATAGAGGACTAATATATAAAGAACTTCAAAAAGTTAACACCCCAAAGAATAATCCAATCAGAAGTGGGCAATTGAACTAAATAGACACTTCTCAAAAGAAGAAATGGCCAACAAATATGTGAAAAAGAATGTTCAACATCATTAGCAACCAGGGAAATGAAAATCAAAACTTCACTTAGGATGGCAATCATCAAGAAGACAATAGCAAATGTTAGCAAGAATGTGTGGAAATAGGAACTTTTACACACTTTTGATGGGAGTGTAAATTAGTACAACAACATGGAGATCAGTATAGAGGTTCCTCAAAAGACTAGGAAGGGAATTGATATATGATCCAGCTATATCAGTCTTCTATAAACTTCCAAAAGAATATGTCATAATACTATAGTGATACATGCATATTCATATTTATAGCAGTACAATTCATAATAGCCAAATTATGGAACCAACCTAGGTGTCTATCAACAGATGAATGGTAAAAAAAAGTCATATACACACCATGAAATTTTTCTCAGCCATGGAGAACAAAATTGTTACAGTTTTGGTGTGTCACCATGGGTTCTTTTTCTTGGCCAATACAGAAATAAAAGCAGGGAAGCAGGGTTTTATTACAAGGAGAGAGAGAGAGAGAGAGAGAGAGAGAGAGAGAGAGAGAGAGAGAGAGAGAGAGAGAGAGAGAGAAGAGCAGCTTCTGAAGAGAGTGGGGAGTCTGAGAATGCCCCCCCGAATCTATGATATTAAATTGGGTCTTTGGCTGCCTTATCTTGTCTTTTCCAAGCCCGGTTGTCATGCCAACACACCTTGGCCCACTTTTTATCTTTGTTCTGTACACTAAATGCAGGTGCTGATGTGCCTGCTTTGTATACCTGTTTTGTAATGGCATCTATGTGAGAGGGGTGCATGATGCTCCTTTAACTCCCCTTCTAGTCTTTTATTTTCACAAAGATGACCAGTCTGGCCTATAATTTCCTGTAACTTTTTAGGCTTTTTGGGTCTGGGCATCTGATCTCATTGCATGGTACTCAGCTTGCCTGCTCACAGCAAAGCAAGTCAGCAATTTTATCTTTGGTGTCATGATGACAGCCTGTCTGCAGCTCACCCTGCTTGTATAGGGACAAATGGGACTTGTCTGTGTTTTTTACCTGCAACCAGGTAAAAAATTATATCATATGCAGGAAAATGTATGGAACTAGAGAACTGTATGCCAAGTGAGATCATCCAAGATAAATCATCTTGATAAAGTCAAGTGTTGAATGTTTTCTCTCATATGTGGAAGCTAGAGAGAAAATAAGAAACAAAAGGAATTTGGGGTAAATGAGGAGAGAATAGTAGAATAGTGAAAAGGGAATAAGGAGACAGGTGTGGGGGGTGGGAATAGGAGAACTGATGAAGGAAATAGTTCAAATAATTCTGTCCATATATGAAGGTATCACTATCAATCATACTAGCATGTATGGGGGGGGAGGGAAGGTGAATATAATCTGAGGGGAAATACAAGTGTTGTATCCATGTATGTTTATATCATTTTTAACCTATGATGTTTAAGTATAATGCACCAATAGTGGATTTTATATATACACTAGTTATGGTGATTAAATTATTATATATACATATAATTATTATATTATTAATATATAAAATGGTGCATCATATATTATAAATAATACCTAAAATTGTGCATTATATTATATATAAAATGCTGCATTTTATATATAGACTACTCAGATTCCTCCTTTTAACAGGCAATGAATTCTATTCCATTTTTCATTTAAGAAATAAAACTAGCCGGGCGTGGTGGCGCACGCTTGTAATCCCAGCATTTGGGAGGCTGAGACCGGAGGATCCGGGTTTGCGGCCAGCCTCAGCTACTTAGTGAGGCCCTCCACAACTTAGTGAGACTCGGTTTCAAAATAAAGAATAAAAATAGGGCTGGGGGTATAGCTCGGAGGTAGAATACCCCTGAAGTTCAACCCCCAGTACCACAAAAAAAAAAAAAGAAAGAAAACTAATCGCTTAATCGCTTATACAAGAAGAAAATGGGCTTGTCACATTTCCCAATTTTATTTTTCCGAGATAAGAACACAAAAGAAAAACAAGAATAAAGTATGTATTGCTTAAATATATTGCTTCAAGATGACTGTAGGCCAGTTTTACATATATTCCACATTTTGTCAGTGATGATCATCAGGACTACTGTTAGGATTTCACAGAACCCCTGTATGTCTCACAGTCACACTCCCGACTAAATATGAATTAATGGTGTACAAGAAGAATATACCACAGAAAGTCATGATAACTGCTGAAAGGGTAGCCAGCAGGGTGATGGACATTATTTTCTCTTGTGTCCCCATTAACACACATGAATATGGCCCTTGACACAAAGGAGTACTACACCAAATGTTTTTTTTAATCAGTGGTCGTTGATAGTAAAAAAGGATGACCAAGAAGGTCACCTGCACAGACATCTGTACCAGAAAATAGATAAGATACATTACTAACAGAGGCTTTTTGAGGGACAAGTCCAAAATCACATCTTCTTCCTTGGTTGTATCATCCGCATTCACAGCTGCGTCACTGTACTTTACTTCTAAGAGCTGCTTCTTAAACTTTTTGGTCTGTTTATGTACCATCTGAAAAACAGCAAACTCCATCATAAAAAAGATTGAGGAAAAGACAAAGCCAATCATGTACCAAACTCCTAGAACAGGCTTGGTGAAGTGGTTCTCATAGCACTCTGCTAGGCAGGCTTCAGAGATATCCCCATGGCACAGGAAGTCATTCTCTATATCAAGCCAGGAGCCCTGCACTACATACACAACTGAAATGTAAAGGAAAGTGACACTGAACCACAGTGCTCGCCCTACGTAGAAGTTTGTGGGATCTTTGCTCATCCGCAGGATGGTAGGCACCACACCCCAAAATTTGGTTCTGTCAGCCATCTTAGAATCTGGAAAGACAAAAATGTAGCAAAGGAGGAAAAAAAAAAAAAGAATGATTTTAGCCATTTTTATGGTCCTTGATGTTCTTATAATACATGCTGTGAGGGTACTCAGTTGTCTTAGGTGAGTGGAAAACTCTAAAGAAAGACTGAGTATGTCAAAGAGGAACGTTCCTATTTCATGACATCTCTTGTCACTCAGTTACTAACTCTAATTTTCTCTTATTAGTCTCTCTTCATTTAATTCATTTCTTTCCTTCATCCCTTTCTCCTTCCCTCCCTCTGTACCTCCTTTCTTTCCTTTCAGAACTAGGAATTGAACCCAGGGTGCTCTACCACTGAGCTACATTCCCAGCCCTTTTTATTTTTTCAAATTTTAAAACAGGGTCTCCCTAAGTTTGTTATAGATACTGGCCTAAGTTTATTACAGAGGCTGGCCTCAAACTTGCCATCCTATGCAACGCCATGATGGCCCCATATTCGATCTCTTAAGCCCTCTGCATAGCTTTTTATCCTGTTTTCTGTCATCACAAATTCTCAGGATCATTTACTTCTTTTTATAGTCTGTACCAACCTGTGCCAGTCAGCCCACTCCAGCCAACAGTAAGTTCTAACTGTCATAGAACCCCAGAGATATCTGGATACATGTGCTTAAAGGAAGATCTTCACCACTTGTCTCTCAGAAGTACTTTAGATGAGTTAACTGAACTAACTGGTATCATTTTAGGCTCTTCCTAAAGCCAGTATTTCTAAAACCCTTCACCAATTTCAAAACCTGTCTCTGATTAACAGTCAGGATAGATGGATCAGTATGACTGGTTTCTTCTGAAGGAGCAGCTTAAAGCTCTTGTGTCCTTTATTTTTTATTTGAAAATTCGATTGATTTGAAGATATTTTGAGCATCAAATTATTCTGGGTATAGAAAAATGAATGAGGTAGCTTTTGCCTTTCATTACAGATCTGATGGTACACTCCCACCCTATGTTTAGTATGATCCCCATTGTTCCTGCGATTCATTTTCCATTTTATGAGATAAAAGAAATACTAAATCTATTTATTATTTTGTGTGTGGTGGGGATGCTAAGGAATTGAACACAGGGATGTTCTACCTCCAAACTACACTCCCAGCCATTTTTGGTTTTTGTTTTGAAACAGAATCTTTCTAAGGTTGCTGAAGATCTTGCTACATTGCTAAGGCTGTCCTTGAACCTGCCATCCTCCTGTCTCCGCCTTCCAAGTACTGGGATTACAGGTGTGTGTCACTATTTCTGGAACTATTTATTATTAAATTGACAGTTAGCCCTTGCTTGCTCTAGTCCACTTGACCTGGTTGGCTGAGGCTTTATTTGGCTTGCATCACATTGGAATACTTCCTCCGCTTCACTCTGTTCTCTCACCAACCTCTACTCAAAACGATTAATCCCTAGTAAATAGTTCACACGTTCAATTGTTTCCTCATCTGCTTCTGTGAAACCCAGTTCTGCTGCCCTTGAGGTCGGTAGAAGCCCATGGCACAAGCCAGGCACACAGAGGAGTTCCCCCTCACCTGGGGTGATGGTTACCAAAATGCCAGCCATTCTCTAGAATTCACAGTGCTTGATCCTTGTACTGGGAGCCCTCTGAGAATAAACTCTTGTTCAGCAAAGAGAAGTGACAGACTTGTGACAACCATCAGAATTTAGTCTCAAGAAATTAGATAGCTGAGCTGAAGTCTCCTATATTTTGCCAAGTACCTGATGGACTGGTAAGAAACTGCCAAATTGCTTTCTGAATTGTGGCACCATTTTGCATTAAACCACGTTCATCCTTGCCGGCATGTGGTATTGTGAAGTCTTTTTATTTTAGCCACTATGAGTAGTGTGCATTAATAGCTCATTATAATTAAAATGTGTATTTCTCCGATGACTCTTAATATTAAATACATTTTCGTCTACTTATTTTCCAATGTATATTTTCCTTGGGATGCATGTTTATTCAGATCTTTTTGCTTATTTTTTAAGTTTTAATATTGAGTTATGAAAACTCTGTTCCTTTTTTGAAAATCTGTAGTCTCATTTCTGGAGGCTAGAAATCCAAAACCAAGGTCTCCACAGCAGAAGGCTATGAGTGGGAGAATTCTCAAAGCCTCTCCTCTCATTTCTGTTGAGTTGCTAACAATCTTTGGCATTCTTTGCTTGTTCCTGCATCACTCCCATCTCTGCACTTATCTTCCTAGGGCACTCATCCTTGTTTGTGAGATTGTCTCCAAATGTATCCATTTTATAAGCACACCAGTGGTATTGGATTTGGGGCCACCCTAATTAGCTCCATTTCACTTGGCAATGCCCCTTTCTATAAATAATGTCACTCTGAGATTCTGGGACTTTGGAAACCCAAGGTGTCCTGTTACCCACATCTCTCTGTTTTCTCCTATCCTTTCACCCCTGGTAACCTCCCTTCTATTACCTGCTTCTGAGTTTGACTTAGTTTTCATAAATAAGCGAGGCTATGCAATATTTGTCTTTGTATGTCTGCTTATTTCACTTACCATAATGTTGTCCAGGCTCATCCTCCATGCTGTCCCGAATGACAGGCTCTCATTTTCTCCTTTAAAAAAGCTGAATTAGAATTGTGGTGTGTGTGTGTGTGTGTGTGTGTGTGTGTGTGTGTGTGTGTGTGTGCTGGGGATTGAACCCAGGGACATTCTACCTTTGAGTTTCACTTCAGTAACTTTATATTTTGAATAAGGCTCTCACTAATTTGTGGAGGCTGGCCTTGAACCTGCAATCCTCTTGTCTCAGCTCTCAAGTGCTGGAATTACCACACCAAACTTGCTATTAAGGATTTTTTTGGAGGTGGGGGGTAGGATTGTGCTGTATCTATAGGTCTGTTTGGTAGTATGGTCATCTTAATAGTGTTAATTATTTCAGCCCATGAACATAGATATATTTCCTTTTATTTGTGTCTTCACTAATTTCTTGTATCAATATTTTGTAGTTTTTAGTTTTCAGATGTTTCACCTCCTTGGTTAGATTTATTCCTATTTTATTCTTCCCTGAGATACTGAAATGGAGTTATTTTACTCTTATTTATTCATTTATTTTTGGATAGTACAATGTTAGTGTTTTTTAATTTCTTTTTCACAGAATGCATTGTTAATGTACATTGTTGATATAAATAATTTTTGTATGCTGATTTTGTATTTTGCAACCCTTCTAAATTGGTTTCTTAGTTCTAATGGGTTATTTTTTCTCCCTGTGGAGTCTTTAGGCTTTTCTATATATAAGACTGTGTCACCTAGCCGGGCGTGGTGGTGCACGCTTGTAATCCCAGCATTTGGGAGGCTGAGACCAGAGGATCCGGGTTCGCGGCCAGCCTCAGCTACCTAGTGAGGCACTCCGCAACTTAGTGAGACCCTGTTTCAAAATAAAGAATAAAAATAGGGCTGCGGGTATAGTTCGGAGGTAGAATGCCCTTGAGTTCAATCCCCAGTACCACAAAAAAAAAAAAAAAAAAAAAAAAAAAAAAAGATTATAAAGTAAAAGGTATTGAGAGTGGGTATTCTTCTCTGGTTCCTGATAATAGAGGAAAAGCTTTTGATTTTTCACCACTGAGTTTTATGTTAGCTATGAGATTTTCCTACATAGCCTTTATTATGTTACATTAATGGTATGGTATGCTATAATATGGTATATGTATAAAGATTACCTCAATATCTTCAATCAGTTTTTTTAAGGATGGTGAATTTTAACAAATGATTTATTTTTGGCAGCTATTAAGGTCATCATGTGATTTTTATTCTTTGTTCTGTTAACATAGTGTATCGCATTTATTGACTTGTACATGTTAAATAATTCTTGAATCCCAGGAATAAAGGCCACTTGATCCTGATACATAATTATCTTAAGGCTATATGGAGTTAAATTTGGTAATATTTTGTTGAGAATTTCTATGTCTATGTTCATCAGAGTTATTGACCTATACTTTTCTTTTCTTCTAGTATTCTTTTCTGGCTTTGGTATCACAGCCTCCTAAAGTGAATTTGGGAGTGTTCTTACTTTTCAGTATTTTGGAAGTTTAAGAAGGGTTTGCATTAATTCTTCTTTAATTGTTTGACAGCTCGATGGGTTTGGGCTTTACTATGTTGGGTTTCCTTACTCATTATTGTTTGGATTTTCTATTTTTCTTTCATGATTTATCGTATGTGTCCAGGGTTTTAATCCATTCTCTGGAGTTATCTGGCTTGTTGCCATAAAATTGCTCATTATATTCTCTGAGCATATATTTTTACAAATAAAAAAAATAATAATATCTTTTAAATATATTATTTTAAAAAATATAATATATTTTAAATATAATATATAATAAAATATATTTTTTTTATTTGTAGTTAGGCTCAATGACTCATGCCTGTAGTCTCAGTACTTGGGAGGCTGAGTTAGTAGGGTCATATGTTCTAGGTTAGCATGGGAAGTTAGCAAGACCATTTCAAAATACAAAATAAAAAGAGCTGGAAGTGTAGCTCAATGATAGAATATCCCTGAGCTCAATCTCCAGTAGCACCAAAAAAAAAAAAAAAAAAAAAAGAAAGAAAGAAAGAAAGAAAAACAAACAATAAAATACACACAAAAAGAATCTTTTTATTTAAATGACATTGGTTTCTCATTTTAATCATTTGGTTATCCTCTTTTCATGTATTTTACATGGTTAGTGGTTTGCCAATTTTGTTGATCTTTTAAAAAATTAACTCTCATATTTCTAAATTTTTCTACTGCTTTCCTATATGTTTAATCTGTTCTCTAATTTTTATTATTAACTTTATCTGATAATTTGCATTTAGAGTGTTCTTTTTAGTTTCTTGAGATGCAAAATATTGATTTGAAATTCTTTTTAATGTATGCATTTGCAGTCATAAACTTTTTGGCACTGTGTTTTCTGCATGCCACAAATTTTGGGATGTTGTGTTTTTGTTTACATTTGATCAGTGTATTTTCTACTTTTTCTTGTACACTTTCCTTGACTCATTGGCTTATGTCAATAAATCTAAATATATAATTTCACTGGGGTTAAAATATTTCTAGAAAGAGAAATAGAAAACCTAAACAAAAATAACAAAATCTATTCATTATAAAAGGAAGTATTGCAAAAAAAAAAAAAAGCTCTCTCTCTTTCTCTCTCACTCTGTGTAGCTGCATCACAGCACAATTGTAATAAAAAATAGGACTGGGGGTGTAGATCAGAGGTAGAACGCCCCTAGGTTCCATCCCCAGTATAGCAATAAATAAATAAATAAATAAATAAATAAATAAATAAATAAATGGAAGTATAATGAAAATATGATGATAAAATCCTTATTTTAGAAATATAAACTGTATTTAGGGTGGGAAGACAAGAAATAATGTAAAATAGATACATTTCTTAACATTTCCCAGGGAATCAACATTATTCTTTAAATATAATGTTGAAATGTGTGAAATATGTATAAAGCAAAGCTGGAGGAATATTAATGACATATAATATCCATATTTTACTCAATATCTCCTGGGTCTTTGCATGACCAACAACGAGAACTACATTTTGATATTTGTGTAATATGCCTCAGACAGTATAATAAGGCTGTTAAAATTATTGCCTCATTTAACCTTACATCACTTCTGCAAGAAAGGAATGATATGGGAGAACATCATAGAGCATGAAGTCAACAAATTAACACCTCTTTCATTGAGACCAAGATGAAGAGGCAAAAAACCTTCTCTGAAAAGTCAGGTTTTTGTAAATCTAGAATGAAAAGACAAGAATATATTTCAGATGTATTACAAAAAAAGGAGTATGACTTATTTGAGAACAAAAATGGTGAGCCATGTCAAAGAGGACAGACCTAATGCATCAAATGAGAATACAAAAGTAACGTTGGGAAATGAACCAGGGGATGCTGGACAGAGGAAAACTATGAAGCATTAGTGGTTTATAAATAAATATGCATGAATTTCACTCATAGAAATTGAGGAAAATATGCAAAAGTACACACTCACTCACACAGCGATATTTAGACCAGGCAAGACCCCAGGGCTACAACTCAAGGAATGCTTACCTAAAAGAAAAACCAAGCATGTGCAACCAGATTATGGTATTCAAGTGCAATTGTGGGAAACTTCACATTTTAAATAAGAGAAATGCATTGAAAGAGTTACTGTGTATATATACACAATTATCAATACCAGTCTCAATAACAAGGAAGGAGTGGGGTGGAATCCAGAGGGAAGCACAATCAAATACCGTGTGTATGTCCCTATAATTCTGAGCCTCATTATGATGTATAATTACAATGCACCAATGAAAATATATTAAAAGAAACAGTAACTGTTAGGAAATCATCTAGAATCTTGTTAGGCTTCCTTACTCATATTTGAACGTTTAATATATATTTTATTTTAGATTTCTATATGAAGGAGCTTGGAGCCCCAAAGGTTTGTATCTTGCCCCATTTCCCTACCATTCGTTTTCTATCCCCATGTCTGTGTAAGTGTTAGCAAGAGTCATGGAAGGTCAAACAAGTTCCATTTCACAATGTGGTCTCAGGAGCAAAAACTGATTCGACAAGTGAATAGTAACTAACCCAAAGTTATAGCCTTGTGAATCATATGAGCCTTCCCAAACATTCCACAATCCTCCTTTTGATTGCTGTAAATCAGTGTTTCATACTCTTACTTCCTCGTCCTGTTAGGAAAAGGTCATAGCCCTCAAATCCTCACAGAGACTCCATTTCCTCATTTCTTCAAAATTCACTTCCTCTTCATGCTTACTTTCCCCTTCCCTTGCTAGCCCTAGAGACAGTAGCCAGGGAAGGAGGACTAGGGAAGGAAGAAGAACATGGCAAGAGGTAAAAAATCAAACCACAGATTCTCCCAAATAATAACTCAGCATTTCCTTTCGTGCTTAGTTTTGCTGATTCTCAAAGAACTTGCCTCATCGCCCTGCTGACGAGTGCTTTCTTCTTATCTTCCCTTGCTTTTTTCCCTGTTCTGCTTTCCCATATCTTTCTTATGAATCCTTTCTGAGAGAATGTTGGGCATTGTAGATGGGTATATGTTTTCTAAACCAGTAGGTATCTAAAATGTTTAACACCCTTGGACATGATAAACGGAAGAGTTGAGAAGAACTTTTGGTCACAAACATTTTCTTTTCAATAGTACATCATTCTACATTCATTGTCACCTGTTAGAAAATAAGTCTGGGGCCAGTGAAATTTTGTTCCCTCAGATTATTTTTTCTTTTATCATTATAGGTTTTTATTTCAGAATTTTTCCTTTGTACTTACAATGTTTCTAAATATTATGTGTGAATCTCTCTTCATAATTTATTTCCCAAAATATAATGACCTTTTTCAGCCTACATATTTAATTTACTTTTCTTCTCTTAGAAAGTGTCTATTAGTTCAATACATATTCAATCATTTATTTTATCCCCTTTCCTGGGATTTCTACCTGGGGAAGAACTCTATTTCTTGGATTGCATTATTAATCTCTGCCTCCTGTAGGTCATGTTCCCTTCTCAGCACATTGCGGTTCTCAGGCTTGCTGTCCTTTAATAAATTTATTTTTCTCCTGTCATCTATTTTGTTTCCTATATATATATTTAAATTAATCTATTTTGTATTCAATGTTCTATAATCCTTCCTAATTCCACAGAGCCCCTATTCCAACTCTGGCTTATTACATCATCTTGCTCTCATCTGGTATTTGTGCATGTGTCATTAAAGACCACAACATCTAAACCTCCTGAGAAAAATAAAACATCTAAATATTTTTTCCATGCCCACCTTCCACCCCCCGAGGAGTTGCTCACCTTTTATGTGGACATTCCTTGTCTGACATGTTAATTCTTTGTTCATTCAGTGGATAAGAGGTAGGTGTAGGTGTGTGCATGTGTGTGCGTGTGCGTGTGTGTGTGTGTGTGTGTGTGTGTGTGTGTTTGCTCATGTACACTCCCTTATATTTACACCTGGAGGACTGTTTGAGGAGCACTACTTCTCATGCTCTCCCAGTTTCTAGAGAGTATGTCTTGTCTTTAACACAGCTGGATTTAAGTAAAATCCTTTGCTTATGGTCTGAATTTTGACACACTGAACTTATGGAATACTCTGAAAATTAGAACTCATTCCTATCTTCCACACCAGATGTTGTCACAATATAACTTATTTTCTACTCCTGATCAGTTGTTTTTGGTATCATGGTCCACAGAAGGATACACATTGCTTCAAAATCAGAGACAGCAGAATGGCAGCTTCCTTCCTAGATTTCAGGTAAGTAGAGGTACAGACCTTTTGTTTCTGAGGTAGGGGCAAAGAGCTCCCTTAAAGAATACCACAAAGGATAAGGAATTATGAAAAAATTACAAGTATTGTGAAAGTAGAACATTATTACTTGTGTCAAACATAACCTTACCTACCTTGTCTCATAATAAGTAATTAAATACAGGCCAGAAACAAAAGTTTAGGTAATTTAATTGCCTTCATAATGGTAACTAACATGATTTGAGCTGGACAAGTCTGAGCACAGATTTTGACAAAAATTCATATAATCATCTCTTTGGATTAATATTTAATTTTTCATAATCTCCCAATTTCCATCTCATTGAAAATCCTATCACCATAAGAAATGATAGAAATGCTATTTAGAAAAAAGGGAAAAAAGCTAATTGTGTCACTCACACAAACTAAGATGGTTGCTCTTCGATATATTATTTCATTTTATTTGGCTCTTGACTTGTGAGGTAGTCAGTGTCCTTAAAAGCATGGAGCAGATCTGGGCAGCCTTAATATCTTTTCTTTTTGAAATTGTATATATGAAGGTGAACAACATGATGTTTTCATATAATAAAGTGATTGTCATAGTCAAACAAGTTAATATAGCCATCACCTCATCTCTTAGCTTTTTGTTTGTGATAAAAGTGCCTAAAATCTACTTTTAGTAAATTTCCATTATGTTATACAATACTATTAACTATAGCCTAGGTTTATTTAGCCTATACAACAGAAACCCTGTACCTGCTGGCATACATCTTCAATTCCCCCTTTTCTACACTCACCCTAGTAACTCTTCTCTTTTCCATGTACTTGAGCTTTATTTGTTTTGTTTCGTTTGAGATTCTGCATCTAAGTAAGATCATGCAGGATTTTTCTTTTAGGCAGGGCTTGTTTCATCTGAATGATGTCCTTTAGGTTTATCCATATTGTTGCAAATGGAAGGATCTCCTTTTTAAAGCTAAGCAGCATCTCATATTTTATCCTCATTTTTTATGAGTCATCTCAAATGCATGAAGTGAAAACTCATTGTAGTTTTCATTGGCATTTCCCTGATAATTAGTGATGTTGGGCACTTTTTCCATATACCGGTTGGCCGTTTTTATTTCTTCTTTGGAGAAATATCTCATCAGCTTTTGTTTGTTTGTTTTGCTACTTTTGCTATTGATTTGTGTGAGTTCCTTATATGTTTTGGATGTAACTCTCTTGCTTGACATATGGGTGGCAAATATTTCCTCCCAGTCCATTGTCTGCCTTTCATTCTGTTGACCATTTCCTTTGCTGTACAGAAGCTCCTTCATTTGATTTAGTCTCACTTTCTTATTTGTGTTTTTGTTGCCTGTTCTTTTGGTGAGAGAGTCAAAAAATTCCTTGCCAACACCAATATCAATGCTCTCTTCCTCTTTGTTTTCTTCCTGGAATCTTAAGGATTTTAAGTCTTTCATTTAGGTCTTGAATCCATTTTGAGTTGATTTTTTATGTATAGTGCAAGGTAACGATCCAGTCTCATGTTTTGCATGGTATAACCAGTTTTCCCAACACCATATATTAAGGAGACTGTTCTCTCTCTATTGTGTCATCTCAGTGTCCCTGTCGAAATTAGTTGATAATATACATTTGTGTTCATTTGGGGGCTCTCTATTCTGATTCATTAGTCCATATATTGTTTTTATGCCAGTGCTATTATTATTATTTTTACTATCACTTTATGATATGATTTGAAATCAGGAAAAGTGATGTCTCGAACTTTACTTATTGTTTTGTTTTTTTGTAAGTAGTTGATAAATTTATTTGATGTTATATTCTAATTTTTAATCAATGTATCTTTTTAGTTTATTGGTGCATTGTAATCATACATTATTGAATATTCAAGTCTAAATTTTTTTTTATCTTTCTGATAAGTTTAAAACTATGGCTTAAGTATTTCTACAAACAATAACAGAAAGTAACAAATAGGCTGAAAAACAACCAAATTATGTAAACATTCACTGGAGAGTTTCAGAAAATCAAGGCACAGAGACTGACTTATCTGCAAGACCACAGGATAAGGACTCAAATGATAGATGTTTGACAATTATAAAGAATGTTTATTTCAGATGTCTGTAGATTTTGTGATCACTTGGGATTTGTACTCTGTCTTCCATATTGTTCTTTTTTTTCTTTGAGTTTTCTGTGTTAAAATATAAACTGTTTCCCTGACTAAACTTTTTAAATTAAGTCCTTATTATTTTCTACACAAAGTCAACATTCTTTGCATGTTCTTTTTGCTTAATTTAAAATATAAATCCTGGCAACAGCTGATAAATAAAGTGACCTCTTTGGCACAATGGAGTCTGGTGTGTCTCTGTGTCTCGACCCCAGCGAGATCCAGAGACCCAGGTGAGGGGAGAAGCCCTGGAAGGACTATGGCCCTGGAGGAATTGTCTGCGTGCCTGGCCTCAGGGGAGGCACCCCCTGAGACATTCCAGGACCCTGAGACCAAGGTAACAGGTAGCCCTCTCAGGCCGTTGAGAGATCCAGGGGGCCCTGCACCAAAAACTAGGATCATGAGATCAAATTGGGTTCTCTGGAAAACAGGTAAGGGCACCCTAGGGTGGGACTGAGTCGATGACACCAGACGTGGTCGTAGATTGAAGTCCCTGGGTTTGGGAGAGATGTCTCCAACCCAAATGGATATTGGTGTGTGAATGTGTGGCCACAATTGTGTGAGAGTGTCTGTCTGTTGGGTCCTCCCATCAGAGAAGGGTATGTGGTTCCACGGCCGAGGTCCTTAAGATCTCCAAAGGGCTACGGAATACGATTGGGCAGACTCTGGTAAGACTGGCGAAAGCTGTCGCTCCATGGAGGCATAAGATCTATGGTGGTACTGAAACATAGAAAGTAAGTTGCAAGCCACAATGTTGGGCCGCTATGGTTAAGCCTCCCCCGGCCGAGTTTGCGAAGCGAATACTCGTGAATTGTCCTGTCTTATGTCAGACCATTTGTTGTTGTCTGATTTCTTAGAAGTCCATGGGCTCCACTTCTTTTTCTTTTCCTGGATGGTGCTCTAATTTTTGGATCTTAGGTCTCTAGATCTCCCTGATCTTTGTTTTTTTCTATTGGTTTGAGTTCCGCCAGTCCGTGAGACTGGTCGTGGGTAAAATGCCTTTTACGTTCAGTTTGCTGTATCTTCAGTTGCTCCTTCTTTCTTAGTATTTCTTGCTGGTTCCAGTGAAGGAGAGGTGTGTGTGTGTTGGGGGGGGGGCAAGTAGTGCTAAGACTCCCTTCAGTATATATTGAGAAATTCCAAAGATGGGTTTTTCCAGGGAGAGCAATTATTGGATTCAGACTTTTTGTGAACTCGAGTGGCTCACCTTCAGAGTGTATTTGCCAAGGGACATTCTCTGTATGTCCAAGCAGTCCAAGCTGCCTGGAACATGGTTATGGGAAGTCCTGGACTCCACAACCAGTGTCCATACATTGACCGATGGCTCACCCTCCTTAGATATTCCCCCCCCCTGGTTACTGGCCTATTTCTTTTCTGTGGGAAGTGGGATTCCCTTGATGAAATCACCCACCAAGTTCTGTGATGAGAACCCAGGGGAAATACACAGTCTCATCCTCTACGGGTCCCTTGTTTTCTTCCTACACAAGGAGAGGTTCCACTTATGGGGA
The DNA here is from genome assembly GCA_004027655.1 of Graphiurus murinus. Classification (NCBI taxonomy): domain Eukaryota; kingdom Metazoa; phylum Chordata; class Mammalia; order Rodentia; family Gliridae; genus Graphiurus; species Graphiurus murinus. Next base: position 29,395 of record PVLC010005514.1, read on the forward strand.
GACAAGACAGGTGCTTGCCATGGCCGAGGTGGTACCCGTTCTCCCCTCTTCGTGAAGCATCCCCTACAGGGGGAATTGGGGTGGGACATCACCCCTTTTATGGTTTATGTATTGTTCTCTACCAGTGATTTGTATAATTGGAAGCCCCCAAATCCCCCATTTTCTGAGAAACTTCAGGCTCTGATGGGGCTACTTGAGACTGTTTTACACACCCCAGACCACCTGGGATGATTGCTAACAGCTTTTAACCACTCTCTTCATGGCTGAAGGGAGAGGCAGGATTCAGGTAAAAAGTAGAAAGGCTGCTCTGGGTCCCAGGAACAATAAACCCCAGAAGATGAGGGGTGTATTAGAGAGCCTTTCCCCTCCACCAGGCCTAATTGGGACCCAATACAGGAGAAGGCAGGAGGAATCTGGACAACTACCACCAGGTTCTATTGGCTAGGATTAGGGGGGGTGCCTGCCACCCCACTAATTTATCCAAGGTAAGCAAAGTTGTTCAGGGACCTCAGGAGTCTCCCGCGGGATTTCTGAAGCAGCACCAGGATGATTATGGAGTTTTTACTCCAATAGACCCGGATGCCACAGAAAACCAGTGGGTATAAATATCACCTTTGTCACCTGGTTGGCCCCAGACATTAGAAAAAGTTGCAAAAGTTAAAAGGATTTAAAGGCATAAACAGGTCACAACCTTTAGAGATTGTTCAGAAGGTTTTCACAATCGCAACTCGATCAAAGACAGGCAAAGTGTAAAAAGTTAATCAGAGTAGTGGTGGCAGCCATGAGGCAGGTGGATAGGAGGACTGATGAAAAGCATAACCCAAAAGTACTCCACCCTAGTATGTAGATTATCTCCTCATTGATGCACAAACAGAGGAAGAAAGTAAAAAGGCTGCTGAGGGTCTCCTGCAAACACTCCAGACCTGTGCTACCGCGTTCCTGCCAAGAAGTCACAGCTCTGCCGAACCCAGGTGACCTACTTGAGTTACAGCCTAGAGGAAGAAAGGAGGACGACTCCATCTCAGCTGCATTGCTGTGATTCTCCAGATCCCAGTCCCAGAGAACAAGAGGCAAGTGTGGGAGTTTTGGGGGGCAATGTGATATTGCCAGCTGTGGATTCTGGGTTTTGCTAAAATCTCAAAGCCATTGTATTCCAGCCTAGGGGGAGATGGCCCTCTCAAATGGTCAGGCGCTGAACTGAAAGCTTTTGAAACTCTAAAGAAGGCCTTAGTTTCTGCCTCTGCCCTGGCACTTCCTGATATCACTAAGCCATTCCACTTGTTCATGGATGAAGTCTGAGGCATTGCTAAAGGAGTCCTTGTTTCAAACTTTGGGTCCTAAAAGGGACCAGTGGCTTATCTATCTAGAAGACTGGACCCCATGGCGGCAGTTTGGCAAACCTGCCTGTGAACTGTGGCCACTACATCTATGTTGGTAAAGGAAGCCAGTAGACTGGAACCGGGCCAAGAATTGCTCCTGACCACCCCTCAAGCAGTCCAGACCCTTCTAAAGGGGGAACCCCAGAGCAGTGGATGGCCAATGTGTGAGTAACTCACTACCAAGTGCTTCTTCTAGATAAGCTCTGAATATGCTTTTGCCAAACGACCACCTTTAACCTAGCAAGCTTGTGGCCAGATGACTGTCTGGAAGTACCACTGCATGACTGTGCTGAGGTGATTAATGTGATCCGGTCGACCCGCCCAGACCTGACTGATGTCCTTCTATCGGAGGCAGATGAAGTGCTCTATACTGATAAAAGCAGTTTCATCCAGAATGGCATCAGTTATGCAGGGGCGACAGTGGTCACTGAGCATAAAACTATCTGGGCCCAGTTTCTCAACAGAGGAACATTGGCTCAAAAGACTGAACTCATTGCTCTGACTTGGGTGCTGCACTGGGAAAAGAAAAAGACTGTCACAATATACACTGACAGCCAGTACGCATTTGCCAGTGCTCACGTGTACGGGGCATTGTACCAGGAGAGGGGACTCCTCACCTCAGCAGGTAAAGAAAGGGCATCAAAAAGGAGACCCCCCCCAAGCCAGAGGCAGCAGAGCAGCTGACCAGAAAGCTTAAGAAGTGGCCCTAAAACCAGTGGGACCTCTTTCCATTTTGATCATGTACCCTAAACGAAAACGGCCACAAAAGCCAATATATTCAACTGAGGAAAGGGACTGGGCAAAACAGGAAGGTGCAACTCTGGAAGAAACTGGATGGTGGATACTCCCAGCTGGAAGGCCCCTGCTCCTGGCGGCTTTAAAAAGAAGGCTAGTATCCTAACTCTACCAGACTACTCACCAAGGGCCAACAAAACTCAGCAAGCTCCTTAGACCCAAAGCTGGATCAAATCATAAAGAACCTGTTTTCCAGATGCCGAGTACGTGCACAGGCAAATCCAAAAGGGCGAAAAAGACCACCAGATAAAGTATGAGTTCGGGGAAGTATGCCAGGGAAACACTGGGAACTGGACTTCATGGAGGTAAAATTGACTTCCCTGGGATATAAGTACTTCCTGGTATTTGTGGACACATTTTCTGGTTGGGTGAAACCCTACCCTACCAGGACTGAGACCGCTTCAATTGTGACCAAGAAATTACTACAGGAAATAGTTCCTAGATTTGGGTTGCCCTTTTTCACTGAGGTCCGACAATGGCCCGGCCTTCACAGCCAAGTTCTCTCTAAATTTGACAAAGGCATTCAATGTTAATTGGAAACTACATTGTGCATATAGACCTAAAAGTTCAGAGCAGGTAGAGAGAATAAATGGGACTCTAAAAGAGACCTTGACTAAACTGGTCTCCAAAACTGGCAAGAGGTGGGCCACTCTTCTCCCCTTCCCTGGCCTAGGGGTAAAGGTGTACATCATATTGGGGAGGTTTTACCTCTTTTAAAATAATATTGGACAGACCTCCCACCTCTCCTCCCAAAGTTGCACGATATATCTAAGGTTAAAATGTCTAACCATGCCCTTCGCAAGTCCTTACAGGCTCTGCAGAAAGCAAGGGGGGGCATCCATTAGACTGTAAGAAATTCCTATTCCTTCACTACTGGAGAACCAGTATACCCCTTCCATCCTGGACACTTGGTGTGGGTGAAGCGACACTGTCCTGGACTTTGGAATCAACCTAAAAAGAACCTTATCCCTGATGGTGATAAAGGTCACTGGAATCTCATCTTGGAGTCACCACATCCAGCTAAAAAGTCCCCAGCAGAGAATGGCAGATGGAGAACAACTCAGACTTCAGATCCACTAAAGATAAGACTCAAAAGGGAGGCCTAATTTTGTGTGTTACAAATGTTATGGAAATTTATAGGCCTTCACAAAAGTGGGTGTGGGAACTTAGCTCTAGAAATCTGGCTGCCCGTAGGACCTGCTGATTCATTTGGAGGCAGCCCATCAGGCCCTATGCCAGGCTGTGGAGACTTATATTTCAAAAGGGGTCTCCAACATACTCAATATTCTGCCTGTCCAGCAAATGTGGAATCCCACTGCCAGGAATTAAAAATTATCAATGTAGGAGATGGGAATGCAAGACGGAGGCCTCATAAAAGCATGAGGATCCTCATATCAATCTACAGAGGTTAGGACCCCTCTCCTTCCGGCTGTAAGGAGATAAATAAATGCTAAAAATGTTCCATCAAGTAATTAACAGTTCAGATCTGAGTCTGGGAAAGGATTGCTGGCTATGTTTAAATCCCAGACCCCATACTATGTGGGTATAGCCATTAACCAATCAATAGTCATCCAAGCAAAATATATGACTGTGGGTAATATAAGCCTAGACTTACTTTGGAAAATTTTACAGGGACAAGGTTAATGCTTACTTTCATCTACCTATCGCCCCAGGACTATCCCTATGGGTCAGTTTGTTCTGAGGTTATAAAGTCTAATCTTTCTTCCTCAGAAAGGGTCTATTACAATAGCCCCAAGGGGACCTGGCTGGCTTGCACCAGCGGACTTACAAAGTGTCTCCCTTCAGACCAGTTACAACCAACACCAAACAGCTCCAGTGTTGGTCCCCCAATTAGTAGATGTGGAGATAGCAGGGCCAGCAGCCATTAAAACCTCTGCTTTAGTAATAGAGGATGAGGGGCTGAGTGCCCAAATAACCTAGCATTTAACAATGTCATTTCCCATTTGGAACAGCAGGTAGATTCCCTTGCTAAAGTGATCTTACAAAATATAAGAGGATTAGATTTGCTGTTCATAAAGCAAAGGGGATTGTGCATGACCTTAGGGAAACATGCTGTTTTTAGGCTAATAAATTAGGAGTTATTAGGAAAAGCTTAGCTTTGGTTAAAAACAACCTTAAAAAAGGTGCCGTCGCAAGTCCGACAATTGGTATTAGTCACCATTTTCCGGATCTCTCTGGCTGACTACCCTGACTACTGCCACCGCAGGCCCCTTATTATAACTGTGGGGCCCTGCATCATAAATTGCCTAGTAGCATATATCAGAAAAAGAGTAAATGCAGTCAAGATACTAGTTATTAGGTGACAATATAACCTCCTGCCTGTATATGATGAGTCCATGATTTGACTCAGTAATAAAAACCAGTTGGGAATTGAAACAGTATATATCCATTTTTTGGTAAAAGTCTTAGGCAAGCTATCCCAGCCCCCCTTTGACTAAAGGTCAAAGGGGCAAACAGTAACTAGGATGTAAAAAGGAATGTTAACTGCTATTATCTGCTTCTATAAACTGTTTTGAAAGCTATCCTGACCACAAGATAGCTTTGTAAATAAGATAAGTTGTCTGTCTTAAACACTTGATTTGTAAAACAATGCAATGATTTTATAACCATAAAAATCTGACTTTCCATACCCTCAATTCTGTAACCAAAGGGTATAAAACTGGCCTACACCAAAATTCCACCAGACAGCTTTTAGGCTGCTCCCCCCAGCCAGCTGGCGGCAGGTAAATAAAGCGACCTCATTGGCAAAAAATAAAAATAAAAATAAAATATAAATCCTTCCATGACCTTCGATAATTTATATTTTCTTCATATAATTCCAAAATTTTGAAATGTATCAAACTTTCACAGCTTCAAAGTTCTGCCCTGGTTCTATTTATGACTGAACTATTTCTTCTTTCATCTGCATAACTGCTATTAATGCAGTTTCAGACTTAGCCCTAAACAATTTTCTTGATCCTCTTTTATGTGAAGTTGGAGACGCTTATCTGTAATCTCAAAGTATACACAAACCATGCCATTAAAATCAATCTCATAGTGTATTATGGTTGTTTATTTTTTGCTTATGAGTGCTTGTTTATTGATAAATTCATGCCATCTATCCCAGAAACTAATACCTATTGCATGTTCACTAAATATTTCCTAACTAATTTAATTATAATAAAAAAAACGACAGTAGTCATGGGGCCACAAGCTGTTTTAAGAAGATACTCCTGCCAAGCATGATGACACATGCCTGTAATCTTACTACTTGGAAATCTAACACAAGAGGATTGCAAGTTTGAGGCCAGGCTCAGCAACTTAGCAATACCCTTAGCAATTTAGTGAAACGTTGTTTCAAAATAAAGAAAGGAAAAAAAGAAAACAGAAGATATGCCTTTGCTTTTATATAAAAATAAAATTTGTAGTATATATCATTTATAAACTGTGTAATTCATCTTCTCAGACTTTTAGTGTATGCCTAGATGTGTGTACAATGTTCTTAACCTGCTTTTCTTACTTATTAAATAAAATGGATTGTTCATGTCAGCAACAAAGTGACATTATTATTATTATTATTATTATTATTATTATTACTATTATTATTCTGTGTTTCAAACCCAGAGCCTCAAACATGCTGTGCACAAACTCTTCTTTGAGCTACATGCCTAACCTCAACATTATGATTGTAATGGCTCCATAGTATTTTATCTAATTAATCACGTATATTTCATTGAAATTTTTCTTTTTTTTCTTGGATATGTATTTGTTCTAAAATTTCCACTATTTTAAATAATTTTGCATATTTATTTTTGCATACTTGCCCATTTGTTTCCTTAGAATCTATGCCTATGAGTGAATTATTAGATTTCTTTGACTTAAGGATTTAATAGTAAATGCACAGGGAAAAATCTGTACATTTTGTACTTACTCTTTATTATGGATCGAAAAGGCTGAGGTTTTCAGTAAGTAACTGGATGTGATGTTCCTCGCTTTTTGCAAACTTCAGCTCCTTTTTAAAAAGGGAAGAACATTATATTCCAAAAAAAAAAAAAAACTCATTTATGAAAACACTCATCGCTCTGCTGACAAAATATAAAAGAATTTTAGAAGGATGAGCATAAAATTCACATAACACTTTTCAAATTTAATATGAAGAATACATTTTGTTGTTAACTAACTTACTGTTTCTTTTGTTCCCATAGAGAATAAGAAAAGATTTTTGTTACTATAAATAAGTGGCAACATCCTTATACCATCCTTATACCTCACAATAATGAAAAGATACAGGTGTCTCTGAGCACTGACAAGTTATAGTTGTCCATTTGTATTGGTACTTTAGTTGAGGAGTTAAGTTTTGCTTGGAGTTCAGGTTTTTCTTTCATCCCTACTTCTTTTGTCTCTGTTTTCTGGTACTGTGTTCTTTTTGTATAATTTTATTGGTGCCCTGCAATTATACAATTTAGGGAGACTCAAAGTGACACATTTACACATGCTCACACTACTCGATGGTTTTCCCTCCACATCCCACCTTTTCCCCTGCCTCCCCATCCATGTTAGTGAGATTGGTAATGGTTCCTTCATATATGAATCCTATTATTTGATCTGTTTCCTTCTTCAAGCCTCCTTTTGCCTCTCCCTTTTCACCCTCATACTCTTACCAATACGCTACTGACTTCTATCCTCTTGTATCTGAAGTCCTTTTTGTTTTCTATTTTCTCTCTGGCTTCCTCATATGAGAAGAAACAGATGGCCCTTGACTTTCTGAGACGCTGATCTCACTTGACATAATATTCTCTAGTTCCATCCGTTTTCCCACAAATGACATAACTTTTTTCTTCTTTATGGTAGACTACTCTACTGTGTTTGTATACCACATTTTCTTTATCCATTAATTTGCTGGTTGACACCTATGTTGGTTCCATAATTTGGCTTTTGTGAACTGTGCTGCTATAATGTGTTATTAACTATGGAAATGCATTGTGTAATTTGCTTTGTCTTAACAGTTTAAGGTAAATTTTAAGAATTTTATCTGTAAAATATAACTATACAACACTGTGAGATTCAAAGTGATAAATTCATATGTGCACACAACATCCCTAATAAGGATTCCTGGTATTTTTTTTTTATACAGAATTTTATAACTCTGACATAGGATTTGTTTAAACAGAAAGGAAGGTGATTATGGAGTTAAAATGTCACTATTTGAATCCTTTTTCTCCTACTTAACATACAAGCCATTAAATTCTTATCTGCAAGGTGCAGACATTATTAATGATCTCACAAGTTGGCTTAAAGCATTAAATGAGGTAGCATTCCTGAAAATGCACAGCACATTGACTGTGTTAAAAAAAAAAAATGGATCCTCTATAATTGTTAGTAGACATGGTTGACTTGACTTCCAAAAAGTCTTAGTTTCTTCCCTTCTACTTTTATATAATGTCTTCTATTTTTTACTTATACATTTATTTTTGGTACTGGGGATTGAACACAAGGGCATTCTGCTACACCCCCAGCCTTATTTTATTTTTTATTTTGAAACAGAGTCTCACTGAGTTACTAAGGCTGACCTCAAATCTGCTATCCTCTTATCTCAGCTTCCCAAATACTGGGATTATAGGTGTGTGCCATGCCATCATGCTTGACAAATATGTCATTTATATTTACTACTTAACGCTTCCTTTTTGTTCCTGGGACTATAGCTTTATTTTTCATCAGTCTTTGGTTTTTAAAGTGATTTTTTTTAATACGTAAAGAAAAAAAATCTAATCCTTTACAATGTTGATAACCATTTTCCAGACTTAGTGATTTTGAAGAAGTAACATGACTTCCACAATGTCCATTTCTTCTCCTAGAGAGTCTATTTACATTAGAATCACAATAGCACCACCAACTCACATTTGCAATCCTGCTTTCATGTACAAATATGGCACAAACAGATTTTGATAAACCCATGTGTATGCCCTCTTGCCTTATATTTTTGCCTGGGCTCTACTTCTACCTTATATTCTGTTTCTATTTTTATCACTCAAAGGAACACTCTCAGTCCTACATCGTACATGGTCTCTATTATATGATCAGCCTGCTGTCTTTTCCTGGTTCAGCAATTCTAATTCCTTCACTATTAATAGGAATAACTTTTAAAATGACCTACTGAGCTGGGCGTGGTGGCACATGCTTGTAATCCCAGCATTTGGGAGGCTGAGACCTGAGGATACAGGTTGGCGGCAAGCCTCAGCTACCTAGTGAGGCACTCCGCAACTTAGTGAGACCCTGTTTCAAAATAAAGAATAAAAAATAGGGCTGGAGGTATAGCTCAGAGATAGAATGCCCCTGAGTTCAATCCCTAGTACCGCAAAATAAAATAAAATAAAATAAAATAAAATGACCTACTTTTATATCCTTCTCTGTCATTCTTTTAACTTTGAGTCTCAGAGTACTTGATTAAAAATGGATTGAGGATTGGACTCCCTCTGCATGCAGCTTGGACCATGAAATAATCCGGTTCGTAAAAGCAAAGAATCTAGCCAGAAAACACATTTGGAAACGCACAGAAACTCCACTGCTTGGGAGAATTTCTTGGGGGGCAACTTTTAATATAATGATATCTGTCCTTTAACTATTTTAAGTTTTCCACTGTATCATTTATTTACTAATAGAATTATTTAAAATAGTTTTCTCTGACATTATTGAACTGGGATGTGTTTTCAACACTGAAGTGGAGTTCTGAGTACGCAGGTTCACCTTTTCTTATGAGATGATGGTTTGTAATCATCTAAGCTCCAAGTAAGCCAGTGAATTCTTTGAGAGCAGGTAACATACTTATTTTGTTTCTTGAACTTGTCAGTTTCTAACATGCATTAACTAAGCTTCATTAGGCAAGTTAATGAATGCAGGGAACAATACATTCATGAAAGGAAAAATTTCTCCATAGTGTACCTGGACATTACCTTATAACAAGATTCAAATGAGAGAATGTATATAAAATACCATTAAGCAAAATATTTTGAAACTGAAATGTATTCTTTTATTCATATATTCAGTAAACAAATTTTTATTCAGAGCTCAATATGCCATGCTTAAAAATAAAAATCATTGCTATACAGAATGGTTGTTAGTTTTATCAGAATTGTTCTGTAAAAATCAAATTTTTTCTGGTAATTTTATTCAGAGGTTCACACTCTAGATGTCTGTTGATATTTTATATCCCTTGGGGTTCTTCTTCATGACAGAGTTCTACCTTCTCCGGTATTTCATTCTTAAGTTGTTAAAATTTTTAAAATATTTTTCTTTGACTTATCTGAGAGTTGCATGCAATTTTATCTACTTGTTTAGTTAAAAAGTATTAAATTAGTACATGTTAGTGAGTTCCTGTGCCATAATCTATGATACAATATTTACATTTTATCTTATAATCGTCTCATTTGTTTTTCTCCTATAATATTTCCTAATTCAGTTATAATTTTCCCAATAACACATGCTGATTTTGAAAATATATGCTTTATTCTGGTGTATTTTGACACAGTACAAAAATCCAATCCAGATGATTAAATTTTATATCTTCTTCCTCACAGGTAAAGTTTTCAAAAACTGAAAGTAATTTTAGTTAAAACTATTTTCACACAGAAATAAGGTAAGTTGTAGGAAATGCTTTGGCTAAAAAATGGCTTAAAGATAAACACATGTTTGATTTGAAAATTTTTGAAAAGGGATGAAATAAGAAAAAAAGCAAAATAAAAGCATCTATTCAATGATTTTTTTCAAAATCAAAAATACAATTCACCAAGCAAAATATTCCAAGATACAATATTTCTCACATAGTGTAGACTAAGGGTTAGAATGCTGCGAAGTTAATTATTAGCTTCAAGCATGTGGTTGCAGATGTAAAAGGTGTTTTTTTTTTTTAATTGAAATAATTTGAACAATCTTTCAATTACTGTGGCAGAGCAGCAGGACTCAAACTTCTCCTCTTTATCATTCAAACCTAGCAGGACAAGAGTTCAAAATCATGTCCACCATGACTCCATTCACTTCTCAAAGAAGACCACTGGGCAAATCAGTGAACCCTTTCTTGTTTCTAGATGGTCTGACTGGAAATAAATCTATATACATAGGTGCCGTGATTATGGAGGACTGAAACCAGCACACCGATGTGGGGACTTCCATGTGGTCTAGGTTGCTATTTTTCTCTTTATTTGTCTAATGTTTTTTCTTTAATTTCTAATTGACACAAGCTAACTTTTAACATTGCTTTAGACACATGTTCTTCTTGTTGCTGAGAACAATGACATCCAACTCCCCGTTTAGTCATTTTCTTATTGTTTCTATTCCTGAAAACAGCAGTGGCCAGTTAAGAATACAAGAACTTGTTATCTAGCATTTTTGTTAGAACAATACACGGGGCTCGAGTCCTTTGGAGATTGATCTGGTCAATAATGATGAGAATAATGATAATAGTGGGATGGGAAGTCATTTCTTGGCAGGATTACAGTGTGATTTCTTCTGAAATTAGTAAGCATAATGAATTGTTACACAATGATGGGGAAGTTCTGAGTGGGTGATGCTGTCGGTGAACTTCACTCTGTTCCCGTTTGCTCCTGTGGTTGTGATCACTGTGGGAGAAAATGACAAAGCTGAGAAGATAGAGACCATTTTAATTCACAACCTCAGACCTTAGCTGGATCCTCACTCTATCATTCAGCTCTCCTTACCACAATTTGAGCTATGTCACTCATATTTTGCAGAAAACAAAGTAAAAACCACCACTGGAACTCTTCTTACCAAATTCACAAATGAAAAAGTCTTTTCTGTTCTTATCTGATATATCAATATCATCCAACATGTGGACTATTTTGTCTTTTTGTTAATTTTTTTTATTGGCTATGAGGCCTTACCCTCCAGAATTTTCTCATATGTTTGGTTATTCATTCTGTTTCTTCTGAAAACTTTTCTCTATTTGGTCATACTATGCTGGAGTTTCTTTGAGGTCTGTCATTATGTCGGCTCTCCTGGTAGGCTATCTCTTTGATTTCCATATCTTTAATTGTCACCTACATTGAAGACTCCCTGTTGTGATTTAGCCCCAGTTTGGTTTTGAGGTCCCCCACAGGGAAAGTGGCTTTAATCTTTACCCCTTTTCCCCGTGAGTCTCAGGGGAAGATGGTCCTGGAGTTTCATAGTGTTCATTCCAGGGGGTAGGCACTGCTTTGTCCTGGCAGTTGGCCTAATGCCCAAGTATATGATCCATGACCAAGTGTCTCCTTCACAGGAAACTGGTTTATATTGGTATCTGACACGAGAGGGGTTCTAATATGTTCTGTGTCCAGTTTATTCCTACAAAGGAGGACCACTCTCTAGAAGAATGCTGACCAGCAGGTGGGTTCAGGTACATTGGTCAGGTGAGACACAAAGGAGGCCAATATGACACAACATATGAACTAACAGAAGCAGCATATTATTTACAGATTCCACAGAGAAGAGAGCCCCATGCTTCCCAAGGGCAATGGGAAGGGAGTAGCTGCCTGAGACACTCTCACTCAAGCAATGGTTGAGAAAAACGAGAGAGAAAGAGAGAGAGAGAGAGAGAGAGAGAGAGAGAGAGAGAGAGAGAGAGAGAGAGAGAGACTGACTTGTGGATAAAATCTTTTATTAGAGAACAGGGTATTACCTGAGCAGGTTTTCTATAAAGAGTTCTGATTGGTGGGTTTAAAAGCAAGCAAGTATAAATTCTATAGTCATGCTATGACTGAAAAGTGGTCACTGTGGCATAACAAGGCAGTCCATGGAGGTTATGGGGGCGTCAATGAATGAGCCAGGTAGGTAGCACCCAACTATCCCACAGGAAGATGGACATTACAAGGGCATGAGACAGATACTGGATCAAGCACTGTGAGGAACTAGGATCAAGTAGGGAACTGGAAATTCTGTCAAGGGTGACTGAACCCTGCATCTGGTTGGTCCAACATAAAATGGATGTGAAAGCAGCACAAGATCATAAGGATTCGCTACACTCTCAAACTTACATCTCAAGTTTCAATTTCTCCTCCAAGATTCTTAATTGCATATATGATTGTTTGCTAATTAGCTGGTATAGGATGACTCAAACAGACTTCATCTGTCATATGCCCAATTGTAACTCATTGCTTTTCACTGAGAACCTACCTCAGCATTCCTTATAATAGTTAAGGACAATCTATTCTGTTCATTCCCAAATCTTGAATTTTTTCATCTCCTCCATCATCAAAGTTCTCCTTTTAAACTACCAGAGTATATTTTGCATGTATTTACTTCTTCCTCTATTCTTGGATTTCGAGTCTATATAATCGAATCAGTGATAATTTGGGGACCATACAGAGTTTGATTGTTGGCACATGCATATACTTCAGTAATTTTATAGTAATAATTGAGCACTGGTGAAGCTGACAACTATATCCTATCATCCCTACCATATGTCATTTCTCTCTATGAATCTCCTATCTCACATTATCACATCTACTTTTGCCCTTCTGCAATTTCTTTTTCATATTTTAGCCAGAGACATTGTTGAAAACAGAGGCTTGATCATCTATATCACTCCCATGCTTACCACCCTTCAGAATTTTCCTATGTTCTATTTCTGTAACTGTGTATTGGAAGGCAGGATCTCCAGTTTTGAAACATCCATTGATCTGGAGAGATAATCAAAATAGCATGTGAAGTATAAATGAATCATGTGTTAGAATAAATTCCTGGAATTAGTTGACAAAGACTTTGTCATAGACATGAACAAAGCAGAAGTCCAATTACAAGAATTGGGTAAAAAAAATATCACAGTATACTGGAATCAAAGCCAACTATTAGTCAATAAGCAGCTGGTAGTGAACTATTTGTATGTAGTAAGCATATGCACATCATTTCAACATTCACGGTTTATATGCTCAATGTAAATGGCTGAGTTTCCAAATGTATATCTTAAATTCATATTCAATATAAAGGTGAAATAATCTAAGGCAAAGGACAATTTTGAGTTCATTAAGGCCAAGAGCATAGAAGAGTCAGAAGACACTGCTCTAGGAGGGTTTGGGAGGGGGATTAAACATGAGAAATGAAGAACTTTCCAGAATGGACCAAAATAACATTTGAAGAACTTTAACCAAAGGAGTCCTGACACTCTATCATAAAGTAAAATTAGGTCTTATACTATCTACAGCACCGCGGTGGTAGGGTAGTGGTATAGCTTTCCAAGAAAACAAAGAAGGTGTTTGTAAATGGCATGTGATACAGAAGGTTTACTGAGAAATGCTAGGAGGAAAGTCCAGTGGCAACAAACATATAGCACTTCTATCCTCTTTGGTGCTTCACCAAGTAACACCTCTGACCCTCATGGCAATACTACAGAAAAGAGCATCTCCAGATATCTGGATACCTTGTCCAGTGGCAGCCAAATGAGTGGCAATTGTTCTCTCCACCGTGCCCTCAATTCCACACCAGTTACCAGAGGGAGAGAGGTTTTATAAGCTAGCTATAGAAGCAGTGGCATTACTAGCTTAGCTTGCTCCATCCCATTGTATGTAAGAAGCTGGCTATAGATAACATTAGTTGCCATATTCCCTAGCATATTTATATTACAATTATAAAAAATTCTGTTTTAGTTTTTAATGTAATGAGTTATATTAATTGATTTTTTAATATTAAAATAACCTTACATTCCTGGGATAAATTCTATCTGGTCATAGCATATTGTATTTTTTTATATCTTGTTGAATTTCACTTGCTAGCTTTTGGTTGAGAAGTTTTGCATATGTATTCATGAGGAATATTCATATGTAGTTTTCTTTCTTTATGATTACTTTTTCTGGTTTTGATATCAAAGTTATGTTGGCTTCATAAATGACAGAAAGTAGTCACCACTCTATTTTCTAGAAATGTTTGCTTAGACCTGGTATTAGTTTTTTCCTTGAGTGTTTGTTGGAATTCACCAGGAAAGGCAAAAGGGCTTAAAGTTTTCTTTATGGGAAAATTTTCTGTAAGTTTGACTTCTTTTATATAAATTGGGCTGCTCAGGTTTTTAGTTTTTCTTCAGTGGGTTTTTGTAGTTTGTCTTTTAAGGAATATGTCCATTTTACATAAATTATCAATTTATTAGCAAAAAATATTCATAATACTGCATTATTGTCTGTACAATTTACAGTATATCTATTCCATTAATGGCAATTCATGTCTTCTTTCTTCTTGATCAGTCTAGCTTAAGTTTTATCCATTTTATTTGTCCATCAAAGAACCAGTTCTTGATTTCCTTTATTTTCTCTATTTTTCTGTTCTTTGTTCTATTGATTTCTGCTTTGATCTTTATTACTCCCAGTTTTTTATTTTATTTTACTTAATTTGATCTCCTTTTTCTAGTTTCTTAAGGTGATAGTTGCTATTATTTATTTGACAAGTTTCTTTTCTTATGTAAATGTTTCATGCTATTGTCTTAACCTGTTTTAGTAACTCCACAAATTTTGATGTGTTATAATTTTCATATATCTCATTCTTCTTTAATCATTGAATTATTAAAAGTGATATGTTTGCTTTATAAGTATTTGAAGTTTTCTAAATACGTTTTGTTGTTTTCTAAGTTAATGCCATTAATGATCAGAGAAGACATTTTGTGTGATTTGAGTTGTTTTAAAGTTTTTGAGCCGGGCATGGTGGTACATGCTTGTAATCCCAGCATTCGGGAGGCTGAGACCGGAGGATCCGGGTTCGTGGCCAGCCTCAGCTACCTAGTGAGGCACACCTCAACTCAGTGAGACTCGGTTTCAAAATAAAGAATAAAAAATAGACCTGGGGGTGTAGCTCAGAGGTAGAATGCCCCTGAGTTCCGTCCCCAGTATCGAAAAAAATTTTTTTTGAGACTGATTATTAGTCCAAAAATATGATCAATCTTAGGAAATGTTCTATGTGTGCTTGAAATGAAGGTTCTGTTGTCACTGAATGAAATAGTCTATAAATGTCAATCAGGTTAAGTGCATTAATATTATTTAATTCTACTATCCTCTTGCTGATTCTCTGCCTACTTAATTTATTAATTACTGAGAGAGGGACATTGAAATATCTTTTGGTAAATGTGGTTTTGTCTATTTTTCCTTTAAGTTCCATAAATGTTTGCATCATGGATTTTAAATGTCTAATGTAAAGTTTATGAACATTTAGGACTAATATACAAGGCTCATGTGTGGATCCATTTACTATGAAGAAATGACTTTTTATTTGTGGAATTTTTTCTGCCCTAAATCTACTTTCACTTACATTAAGATAGCCACTCTATTTTAATTTACATGAGAATGGCACTTCTTATTTTTCTTTCTTTCTTTCTTTTTTTTAAGCTTACTTTTTGCTTGGGTCTCATTTTTAATCCAGTCTTCCAATTTCTCCTTCTCAGTTGGATATGTTTAAGCCATTAATCAATCAATCAATCAATCAATCAATTTATTTATTTATTTATTTATTTATTTATTTATTTATTTATCTATTTATTTATTTATTTATTTATTTTTGCGGTACTGGGAATGGAACCCAAGGGCATTCTACCTCTGAGCTACAACCTAAGCCCAATTTTTTTATTCTTTATTTTGAAACAGGGTTTTACTAAGTTGCAGAGGGCCTCAGTAAGTAGCTAAGGCTGGCCACTAACCTGGATCCTCCTGTATCAGCCTCCCAAGTGCTGGGATTACAAGCATGTGCCACCGCGCCTGGCATGTTTGAGCCATTTATAATTAACATGATATTGATAGAGTTGAGTCCAAGTCTGTTATTTGTTCTTTGTTTACTGCTTGTACCCTATGTTCTTTGTGGATTCTTTTCCCCCTCTTTATGACTTTGTTCAGAGTAACTAGATTTTGTTATGATTCCACTTTATCCACTTTGTTGGCATGTTAGCTATACCTTTATATATTGTTATTTTAGTGGCTGCTTTGGGTTTATACTATATAATTTAGGTCATCACAGTTTACTTTTAAAAGATATTTTACCACTTTTCATATAGTACATGAACCTTTCAATATTCTTTCATTTCCTCCTTACCCTTTGTGCCATTATAATACATTTTCCTTTTACATAATTATAAACTCCCTACTACATGGCTATTATTCTTATTTAAACAACCAAATACCTTTTAAAATTTAAAGAACTATAAAAATCATATTTACCTATGTAGTTATCATTTCTGGTGGAGTTAATTCATTGTGTTGAACCATATTTCCATCTTGTGTAATTTTTGTACTTCCTGGAAAGCTTATTTAGTATTTCTTGTAGTGTGGATCTACTAGTGAATCATTTTAGCTTTTAAAGGTAATAATAAAATATTTATTTCTTCTTAGTTTTTAAAAGTTATATTTGCGGCAAAGAAATCTAAGTTGGAAGCCCCCCCTTTTGGTAATTAAAAATGCTACTCCACTGTGTTCTGTCTTACATTGTTTCTGACATGAAATCTGTTGTTATCCCAATCTTTGATTCTCTGTTGATAATGCATTACCTTTTTCCTTGACTGCTTTTAAAACTTTGCTTTTTCATCACATTTGGATAATTTATTGTGCTAATCTTTGCTGTGTTTTTATTTATGTTTCTTGTGTTTGGGGTTTGTTGACCTTATATCTACATGTTGATAATTTTCATCAAATTTAGATACTTTTGAGCCATTATTTCTTCAAATTTCTCTTGCCTTTTTGGGAATCCAAATTGCTTATAAATTAGGCTGCTTCGCATTGTCTCACCACTTATTAATGTGCTTTTTGTTTTCTTTATCTCTCTGTCTCTCTCTGAGTTTCACTTTGGATAAGTTCTGCTGCCCTACCTTCAAGTTTACTGACCTTTTCTCCATTAATATCTAATATGTCAGTCATCCAATGCAGTATGTTTTGTTTGTTCATTAGTTTAACTTCACTTGTAATTTGTATCTCTAGAAGTCTGATTTGTATATTTTTGTGCTTTCTATGTCTTTATATTATTTTTGGAATATTTATAAATTATTTACCATGACTGTTTAAATGTCCTTGTCTACAATTTCTAACAACTATGTGAGTTGCGTTTTAGTTTCCATTGATTTTTTTCTTTTTATTAGGTTTTGTACTTTCCTTTTTATTTCATATGCAACAGAATTTACTTTTCAAGATTCTGGACACCAAGACTTCCATGATAAAGGTGTTAGCAGATTTAATGCCTGATGAGGTTCCACTTCCTGGCTCATGTACTATAATTGTTTTGCTGTTGCTATACATGATATAAGGGGCCAGAGATTTCTCTTTTATAAGGGCATTTATATAATTCATGTGAGCTCTGCCCCACAATCTAATCATCTCCCAGCTCTCACTTCTTAATGCCATCAATTTGAGGGTTAGTGTTTGAACATAACTTTTCAGATGACATACACATTCAAACCAAAGCATCCCCTGAACCCTTCCAAAATTCATATATTTTTCACATTCACAATACATTAACTCCATCCCAATAGCCACAAAGGTCTTTTCTTAAATTCATCTTAGTACCAGTTCAAAAGTTGAAAGTCTTGTTTAAATAGGTATGAGTGAGACTAAAGGTACTATTGATCCTGAGGCAAATTTTTCTCCAGCTGTGAGTCTGTGAAACCAAGTAAGATATATTCTTCTAAAATACAGTATTAGTACAGGCACATGATAGATATTCCCATTTCAAAATGGAAAAATAATATGAAAAAAGAAATGAGTCATGGATCTTGAGCAAATCTAAACCCTAGAAGATCAAGAATACTTTAATTTCTCTTGATTCTCTGCATTTCAGGCCCCTGGGGTTGTAGCCCTGCCTTTGGTACCACTGGAGTAGAAGTCTCACCTTCTGGACCCTCCATCTTGGATGGAGGCATTTGTATTTGGGTTACAATAGTAGGTGGCCATTATTTGTAGTATGATGTACACATTATAATGTAGTGTTATGTTTTACCAAGGGGAAGAAGTGGTTGTGGAAGTCATGGATGGAAACACAAAGGAGAGATTATGATGGAAAGAAAAAGGGGGCTACTAAAAAATGTTATCAAGCAATGGATGAATCTTTCCCCTCGAGATCAAGGCATTTGCTGACATAGGTAGGTGCCTCTCAGGAAAAGCAATGATTTCCATTAATTTCAGTAACCTCTGCTAGCTTCCCCTTTAGCCATGGGAGTGTATGGTATACTTTAGCAGACAGCAAAGAGAAAACACAATCAGGTACAAAGCAGAGAGTGAGCTCCAAAACATAACAGAATCTTTAATACTAAAGGAGGAAAAGAAAAATTCCCTGTATCTGGGTGAAGTTGTCTCTGGGACAAAAGGCAAAGTCATGTACAGTGGCATGGTCTTTGTTTGAGATGATGTTGTCTAAGGTGATGTTATCTCCAAATAGTGCAATTTGGGGGTAGGGCAATTGCATCTAGGATAAAGAATTGAGATATCCTTTTCAAGTGGGTTGAGTTGATGTGGGCCTCCAAATTGTAAATCAATGAAAGTACCCATCCAAATAGTAGAAAAAACAACACTGAGAAGAATAGTGGGTAGTCAAACCTGAAAAGAATTTTTTATTTCAGTGGAAATCTAGGTTCAAATAGAACACATATAAGTCAAGGAACTGCTTGGTCAATGTGACAGTCTATGGTTAATCAGTCCTGGGACAGTAGGTACCTTCCATCTTGCCTCCAGAACTTATGGGATAGGAATCAGATTGAAAATTAGTAAAAATGGGAAAGATAGAGATCTTTTAGGAACTTATTTATTCATTTATTTTTTGTGCTAGAATTCGAAAAGGAAATGTTTGAAAAGCAACATCTTTTGACTATACCAGCTCTCTGGTACCTATCAGAGACAAGGAAGTTCTATTGGATACTTCTTCCATGAGCCTAGGATGTTGTATTCTTTTTAAAAAATATACTTGTATGGGTGCATTTTAATTATACATCATAATGAGGTTTGGAGTGATGCCAACATACATGCACACAGCACATGGTGTGCTTGCCTCAGTGGGGAGGGTTGGAGTACACTGGCTTTTGAGGTGACTCCTCTGGCCTGCATGATGTATTTTAAGAACTAAAATGTGTGACTTGGATTACTTACTGTAATTCAAGTAATTTCTGAAGAGAGTAAGATATATCCTACCAAAAACACTGTTCTGGCTTTTTATATGCAGAGACTAGTGTATGATTTTGATTTATAGTTTGGATATCTGTGAGGCAAGAGAGTCCTTAAAGATTTTTCCCTGGAGACAATTTTTAGGTAGTACCTCAGGAGTTTATATAAACCTAAGGATAGGACCTCATTTTGGCCAGAGCATCCAGTGCTAAGATGACTTCCCAAACATATTATTTCTTGAGCTTTTTCTTTTATCATGAATACTCTGGCTAAGTGGGACTGCACCTTCTTCCAGACATTGCTTTGAAGGTCTAACACTGGGATGATGTTCTCCTCTAGGGTTTGCAGATGGCAGACCTGTTATCAGATACATGGATGGGTGTGGCTTTCTGCAGGACCCTGGGAAATCTCCTTCTGGATCAATGGGTGGGTTCCTGGGCTACAAGTACCAGTACTGCCTCAGTCCATGACTGAGAGGAACTGTAATTGTATCACAGGGATGCTTCAAGTTTTACCACAATGACCAAGGTCTTCTGGCCTATCTCTAGGTTACTTAGTGATGAAACTGTTTTGTCAGTTTTGTTTTCCCATTTCTAGAATCAGTAAAAGTTGTAGTTAATTCTTTTTATGTATTCCCTCCATTAAGAGAAATAAAAAGGTAGTTATCTAAAAATATTCTATGTGAAATTATTCATTAGCCACATTTGAATATGGAAACAATGTTTAAAGTTAAAGTTTAAAGTTAAAGTTTAAATAATAAACACTGATTATACTTTGCTTGTTTAACTTCAGGTTTTTTTTCACACATAGACTAACTACCTAACAATTAACTACAGTTTTATGCATCTCATGTATTAATCTAAAAAAGCTCAAAAACTACAAATTTCTAATTCAGTGTATGAATTTGTATGTCTCCCTAATTTTTGTAAATCTGTGAGAAGTGTTTCTCAATTTCCTTTGGTTGTTTCATGTCCTATACTGAAGAAAATAAGAGTACAATAGGAAACCTCGCCTTTTTCAATTACTTCTCTTTTTGAATTAACTCCACCTCCGTTCTGTAGCCTATTAGTGAGGCGATTTTACTTGAATTATTAGTAGCCCACTTCTTGAGGAGAACATTCCTATGGAATAGTGTAAGAAGACTTAGGAATCACTGAAATCCTAAAACCTTGGAATGGATAAATTTAGAATGGTGCTTCTTGAAAACTCTGGATTTGCTGGTAAAGTGTCTCAATTATACTGCATTTGCCCTTCAGTAGAGTTTAGAATTTTTCTGTCAGTTAATGAATATGATTACTATCAGAAAAGTAATGAGTGGAAATGGGGCGTTAAACTTATGGCAATATATCTGATCTGCCATAGATTAAAAGACTGAAGATATAAGAAAGGGACTAGAGTGGGATTCAACTTTGTAAAATTGCTGATGTGAACTTATCAGGAACTGATGTTAACTGAACCTGTATTGAGTTGCTAGAAAAGATATACCATGTAGGAATGAATATTGATTGAAACTGGAGGAAATTTAGAATAGCAAATCTGAATTGCTGAAATCAACTTGATGATTTTTATGAACCTGTTAAAATCATTTAGATTTTTTTGCTTTCAAATGAATTCTGTGTTGGAATAACAAAGGGGAAATGAGAGTTGTAAGCAATCCTATGCTGTTTTATGCTGTATGTAGAGATGATAAGATCCAAAGTTTGTTTCTTTTTTTCTGATATAAACATTGACAATTTATTCCATCAGTGTATTGCTCAGCTACCATTTGGCAGGCACTGTACTAGGTACTATTGGTACTATGATAAACATGGTAGATATAGTCCATTTCCTCATGGAACTTACCATCTAACAGTGTGTATCAGGTAGATATGCCAGATGGGGTATTAGTAATGGAATATTGAGGAGAGAAGGGAATATAGAAATCTCAGGAAACCTGTCTGGGGTCTGCAGGGAGAACTTCTAGGTTTCATTGATTCCTTTTTTAATTTTCCAAATTTTAAGACCTACTTTTAGAATTCTTGTAACCACACCCTCCCTCCCCAACTTTCTTCTTATTCCTTACTCCTAGGTTGCTTATAAGCAGGCACATTTTCAAAGCTGTATCACTGAGACTGTGTGACCCTGGATATGAATTTTTTGAGACTGTGTGACCCTGGGTATGATTTTTTTCTGCCTGCCTTTCATTTAGAAAGAAGGGTTTCCTTTCCTGGTTTGGACTTCTTTGCTAATTCCAAACCTTTCAACTTCATCTGTCTTCTCCAGGGTCTCCTTTTGGAAAGGCTATATTTAAGTTCTTTTTCTTTCTCCTACAGATGTTAGAAGATCTTTTATCCACTTGAGTCCCCTCACTATTGCTGTGGTCTTGCTTCTCAATGCCTCTTCCATCACCAGTTCTCTTGGTGAGTACTTCGTCAAATATATTTATATAGCTTTAGACAACTCTGGCAAGAATTGTTAAAACTGCTGCTGGTACATGACGGTAATTCCAGTACCTGGAGGCTGAGACAAGAGGATCAGAGGTTCAAGGTCAGTCTCAGTAATTTAGAGAGATTTTCAGCAACTTAGTGAGACCCTGTTTCAAACTAAAAAGTATAAAAAGAGCTAAGGGTATAGATGGGGGGGGGTAAGAATGTTCCTGGGTTCAATTCCCAACACACACACACAAACACACACACACACACGAACACACACACACACACACACACACACACACACACACAAATAGATTCTCCTGTATGCTGAGTAACACCTAAAAACTATACTACCTGGATTTGAAGGATAAGATATTAAAACACACAGAATCATAACCTAATCATGTGTCACTAAAAGATTCTCCCTTGTAATAAATAAACTCACAGGAAAAAATTATGTTACTTAAAGTCCAGATAGTAGGAAAGGTACAGAGGAGAAGCAGCCTCAGAATTATTGGGACAAATGAGAAATTTAGGGACACTAACAAACTCAAGTGCCATAATTTATCTAAAAATGTATTAAAAGAAGCCCAGAGGTGAGATCACCAGATTCTTAAATTTAGCTAAAATAATGCTAAGGAAATAGCTGAGATAATGTGGGAAAGGTGTAAGGAGAGGGGTTTATGCTATGGTAGAAGATAATAGGAAAGTATAACTTCCTCAATTCCTATTAAAGTAGATTGGTGTTAGTTAAATTCCAACTATTGTTTTAAACCCATGCTATTATATATATATATATATATATATATATATATATATATATATATATTTGTGAAATGATTATTTAATTCCTTACAACTTTTTTGTTTATTTTGTTTTACTTTGCTTTTTGCTTCTCCCCACTATCAGCTTTCTTGCTATTGATACTAGGATTTGGGAGAACTATATGTAGCACATCCCTACAAAATTTGGTAGCATTTTGTTCTGTAGCATGGTAAACTCTTCATGAAGACTATGTAATTGCTACTCTTAAGAATACTCAGCAATGAAATAGAAATACTGTGCAATATTGTGTTATTTAGCTTCACTAGTTTTATGCCATTGCTTCCCTTAAGCCTGTGATACTGATAGTTGTATTTGAATATTTAGGAGTAGCATTCCCCTGTGGATGGGATAAGGATGATTCTCAAGTCTGCTTTAAAGGATACATACGCAGTCTAAAGAATAACTCTCTACCGGATCTTCCTGACCTTGACTAATTGCCATCTTAACTTGTTTCAGGTGCAATAGTAAACGAGCTGCGGCTAACAGGCGGTGAAAACAATTGCAGTGGGAGAGTAGAAGTGAAAATCCAGGAAGAGTGGGGAACCGTGTGCAATAATGGCTGGGGCACGAATGAGGTCTCTGTAATTTGTAATCAGCTGGGATGCCCAACAACTATCATAGACACTGAATGGGGTAATTCCAGTTCAGGGACTGGACGCATTTGGATGAATCACGTTTCTTGTCAAGGGAACGAGCCAGCAATTTGGAACTGCAGACATGACGGATGGGGAAACCATAACTGTACTCACCAGCAAGATGCTGGAGTAACCTGTTCCGGTAAGACTTGTATCAGTCAAAGCAAATCCCGAGAGCATGTTTCTGACTTAGTCCAGACTCTTGGATTCCCCATTCTCCTTGATCATTTCATATGACATCAGAAAAAAATTTGTTTCATCAGAAAAAAATGTACATGGCTTAAAAAGTAAAATGAGCTACTTTTCTATAAATGATTCAGTCTGTGAATAAATTACTAAATCCACTCTTAGAAGTTCAGAACACATGTGAATGATAAAGCTCATATTAAAAAAAAATCAGAATGAGGAAGGGACTCAATTTTATATTCAGTCATCCTACTATCACCTCTTATTCCTCCATAAAGATAGTATAATATCTAACTTTCCCTATTTTTCTTTTCCAATTGACACATTGCTTTAGTGGACTGACCAATAAATTATTACCCTTTGCACAAAAACTGATAATCCATTCAGTGAATCAATGAATACTTCTAGCATAGATACCAATGCTCTCTTGTTGGGGGGGCTATGCTTTGAAAGTGTAATTGCTTTTTCAATGTGAAATACTACACATTTCAAGCCGGGCGTGGTGGCGCACGCTTGTAATCCCAGCATTCGGGAGGCTGAGGATCCGGGTTCGCGGCCAGCCTCAGCTACCTAGTGAGGCACTCCGCAACTGAGTGAGACTCGGTTTCAAAATAAAGAATAAAAAATAGGGCTGGTGGTATAGCTCAGAGGTAGAACGCCCCTGAGTTCAATCCCCAGTACCGAAAAAAAAAAAAAATACTACACATTTCATTTACATTGTAGTTTTAATTTTCATAAGTTTTCTCAGTTGACTTCACAATAACTTGGAAGTTATTTGGTAGGTCTTCTTGCTAACAAATTTCATGTTTCTGACCCATTTCAAATTCCTTAGCTCCCACTTCTCCTTGCTTATTTCACTAATGTGTGTGTGTGTGTGTGTGTGTGTTACTAGGAATTGAATCTAAGGTCATTCGATCTCCAAGCTACACCCCAACCCTGTTTTATTTTTTACTTTGAAACAGTGCTAAGTTATTGAGGTCCTCCCTAAATGGATGAGGCTGTCTTTAAATCTGTGATCCTCCTGTATCAGCTTCCCAAGTACTGGGATTATAGGCGTGTACCACCATACCTGGATTTTCACCGAGTTTTATGCATTGATCACATCTCCCAGTGTCTCTCTCTCTCTCTCTCTCTCTCTCTCTCTCTCTCTCTCTCTCTCTCTCTCTCTCTCAGACCATCTCCCCCATAGAACTAACTATAAAAGGACTGATCTCTAGCAGGGTGTGGTGGTTATGCATGCCTGTAATCCCAGTACCTTGGAGGCTAAGACAAGGGGATTGCAGGTTTGAAACCAGCCTCAGCGATTTAGTAAGACTCTCAGCAACCTAAATAAATCCTGTTTCAAGACCAAATAAAAAAACAAACACAAAAAGGGCTAGGGGTGTAGCTCAGAGGTAGGATGCCTTTTGTTTCAATCCCCAGTACCAAAAATAAAGTAAAACAAAACAAAATAAAAAGACTGATCTCTGCCTAGGCATTGGAATATAATGGGAATAGCATCAGATAGTATCTATAAAAATGTGGAATTCTAGCACAGTTATTCACAATGCTATGATTACATGAGAGTTGTTAAGTTTCTATAAACTTCAGTTTTCTTTTTCTTTTTTTAGATTTTATTAATATTATTTTTTTGTACTGGGGATTGAAACCAGGGGTTTTCGAGCTCTGAGCTATACCCCCAACCCATTTTACTTTTTTTTTTTAATTTCAAAGAAGAGTATTTCTAAATTATTGAGGTTTCTCAAACCTGCAATCCTCCTGTGTCCACCTCCCAAGTACTGGGCTTACAGGTGTGTGCACCACACTTGGCTTAAACTTCAGTTTTCTGAGGGCTCAATGAAATAATGCATATAAAGTTACTGGTCTAATGCCTGATAGATAACATGGGTTGACAATGTTATTTCTAAGTGGCTCCCTGCCTTTCATTTCCTTAGGATTCTGTTCTCTTCCTCTTCTATTTCCTCCTCCTCCTCCTTTCTCTTATCATTAATTGTTATGAGAAGAAAATGGGGAATAACAGAAGTAATATCTGTAGCAAGTTTTAAAATTATAATAAACATTACCTACCTCTTACAATAATTATGGGTATCTGTGGGGCTATAGTTTAGCTAAGATATCAGTTTAATACTTTTAGCTCTTGTTTTCTGTTTTTGTATAATGAAGGATAGAATTAATCAAACATACTTTTTGAAGCTTTACACCTATACCTTCTTTAGACTAATAGAAAAGAACCTATATCCCTTCAAGGACTCCCTCGTTTCATAGGTGTTGTAACATCTACA
Organism: Graphiurus murinus; assembly: GCA_004027655.1. Lineage (NCBI taxonomy): Eukaryota > Metazoa > Chordata > Mammalia > Rodentia > Gliridae > Graphiurus > Graphiurus murinus. The sequence goes on from PVLC010005514.1 coordinate 55,001, forward strand.
TTTCTGAGATATTCCACCCTAATTACTGCTCAATCTTCAGAGCCTCTACATCTTGGGAGATTTTATTATTATCACAGGCACTGAAGTCATATAGCAAATAATCAAAGAAATAAACTTTGGTGCTAGACTGTTTTTTTCTCCCCATATCTTGGCTCTACCATTTTCTAGGTGTTTGATTTTGTGCAGATTATTTAATTTCAGATTGCTTATTCATGCAGTGGGGCTAATTAATGATAATTGCATTTAAAGCTTAAACTTGTAAGTACTGAAGAAGATGGTATATGCGATACATTTAGAGCAGAATATGCATATTTTGATCATGAGCTCTTTTTATTATTACTAATTATTATTATTAATTGAAGATAATAAAAACAAACCTTGTTCATTAGAGGTCTTTGCCTGTAAAATTGAATCTCTCTCTTTTAAGAAAGAGCTTTTACACATTTTGTTCAACCACAGGTTTGTTTTTTTTTCCCCCAAATATTCCAGAATCTTAGCCAATATCTGCTATTCTCGGGTATTTTAGTCATCATAGAAAACCTAATGGATAGTGTACTGAGCAAAATTTCTTTATAGAAAAGCTGTTGGTTGCCAAAAATGGTACCAGATGTTTTGGGGAGAGAAAAAAGGTTCTAATTCAAACAGGAAATTTGAAAGAAATAAATAGTTTTGATTAATTTTCCTTCAATATTTAATAACTTGGTATCCCATAGTATAGTTATGTAAGCTGTCATGCCTATTTATGCAATCTTAATCTTTTTTTTTTTTTTTTTTTTTTGCGGTACTGGGGATTGAACTCAGGGGCATTCTACCTCTGAGCTACACCCCCAGCCCTATTTTTTATTCTTTAGTTTGAAACCGAGTCTCACTAAGTTGTGGAGTACCTCACTAGATAGCTGAGGCTGGCCGCGAACCCGCATCCTCCGGTCTCAGCCTCCCGAATGCTGGGATTACAAGCGTGTGCCACCACGCCCGGCCAATCTTAATCTTTGATTTTTCCTGTTTTCTAATTTCATATCAATTTTAAGCATTTCTGCTTTAAGTTGTTCATAATTCAGAAAGGTTTTAAAAAAGATTTTAAATGTTCAACAAATGACCTGTTTGTCACTTTTTTCTACTTTATTATATGGGCCAATTTTATTTTATTTTTTTAAATTTTTTATTGTAGTAAATCGTGCAATATAGCATACATCTTTGTTAAGTACAAGTTGTTAACAACATATTTGCACACAATTCTCATTTGACCCCTTCCCCAATTCCCACCCCATTCCCTCCCTCTCCTTCCCCCTCAGGTTCACTTCAGTGAGTGACCTTGATATGATTGTGTAAGTACATCATGTGCTTTAGGGTGTCCCTCTGCCCCATGCATCCACTACAATTAAATCAACTTCTTTGCTTATCAAAGATCTCTCCTTTTCATCTGGAGACCCTCCTATGTATGGACCAATTTTATTTTATTCTTTATTTATATATTTGCAGTACTGAGAATTGAACCAAGGACCTCTTTCATGCTGGTCAAGTGCTCTACCACTGAGCTACATTTACTTTATTTTTTAAATAAATAATGAATTGATTTGATCTATTTTCATATAAAATAATATTTCCTCATAAAATAATATCGGAAGGAGTCAAAAATATCCAGAAAATTTAAAGACTTTAATCTGTAAAACATTTTCCTGGGTAATAGATGAGAATCCTAATTGTTCAGTGGATTTTAGTTGCTTATAATTCTCTACCACATGGAGCTGGGCAGCATAGAAAGTGAGGCATCACTCAGGGAAGTGAGGGAGGCAGAAGGGGTGAGGGAGACTCCATTGAAACACTTCAATGGACATGATGTACATACACAAATTTATCAATGCCAATCACAATGTCATGCACAGGAAGCTGGGGAGGAGGTGGGGGAAGAGCTGGGAGAGAGATCCAGTTCTGGTGCATGTGTGCCTCTGTCACTCTGAACTTCATCACAACGTATGACTACAATGCAGCCATAAAAGAAAAGAGTCAGGCATCACTTTAAGGATAGCGCCAAATTCCAAGTGTCTAGAGAAATTTGACTTTCTAAAATCACTCATGAATGGCTATCACTTCTTAACTCCTTGTTTGTTCTAGATGGATCCAAGTTGGAGATGAGGCTGGTGAACGGGGGACACCGGTGTTCAGGAAGAATAGAGGTCAAATTCCGAGGAGAGTGGGGCACCGTGTGTGATGATAACTTCGGCCAGAATCAACCCGATGTTGTGTGTAAACAACTTGAATGTGGAAGTTCTTTGGGTTTCTTTGGCTCAGCTAATTTTGGAGAAGGTTCGGGGCCAATCTGGCTTGATAATCTTGAGTGCAATGGAAATGAGTCAGCTCTCTGGGACTGTGAGCACCAGGGATGGGGAAAGCACAACTGCCACCATGCTGAGGATGTCGGAGTGATTTGCTCAGGTAAGCACAGAGCTGGGCTCATTCTGCTCTTCCCCGAGAGGATGCAAAAAAGAGGTAAGACGAGTGCAGAGGTAGACACCTGTAATCCCAGAAATTGGGAGTCTGAGACTGGAGGATGGCAGGATCAAGGCCAGCCTCGGCAACTTAGTAACACACTATTTCAAGATAAAAAAAGGGGGGGGGGGAGCTCAGGTGTAGCTCAGTGGTAGAATGCTCCTTAGTTCAATCCCCAATACAAAACAAACAAACAAACATGGAAAACAAAAAAGAGGTAATAGTCTTCAAGCCAGAGCCCCTAAGAATGTATGTGCCTTTCCTGTGTCACTTTATTATTGCCTCATTTGGGGCTCCAATTCCAATACCTATGGATTTTACTGTAATTGAAATTAGAAGGAATAGTCACAGAAAGAAGAAAGAAGGTAGAACACCCTTGGGTTCAATCCCCAGTACCTCCTCCCCCATAGCACATACACAAAACAACTCACTTATGCAATGGTGTTGGGCTATGAACTATAGTAAAATATCCCTATCTCCACCAATCTCTCCCACCACAAGGAAGAACTCCCCTTCCCTCCAGGAAGGAAATTCAATTCTAGTCAAATTTTAAAATAAGAGAATAATGACACACAAAACTGGGAAATTGAGAGGGTTTCATGCATGGCTGAATTCAGGTACTTATATGTGGTCATCTAGGTTCTGTCTCTTTTTCCATTTCTTGAATTGACTAAATCTGTCTTGTAGAACATCATGAGTATTGGTAGCCAGAAACAGAAAGCATGGGAATCACAAGAGAAAAAATTGATTTTTTGTAATCTAAAGGATACAAAGGAGATTTGGGAAAGAAAAAGCAAGATATATAATTTTTGTCCTCCTTCACCCACCAAAATTTTCCTAGGCCTATGATCACCACCATTCTTCCCAACGTGTGCTGGGATATCACAGTGAATAGATTGTAGTATCAAAAACTAAAACTGTGGAGGGAAAAAAAGTCAGCTCATTTTATCACAAGATATTCTTCAAAATCAAGGTCTGTTCTTTAAGGAACACTACTTGTGCTTTAAGAAATATCAATTGACTAAAGGATTAATATCGCAGAAGCCTCTCCTCTCTCTGTTGTGCTACAGAAGCGTTCACAGAGGGCCCAGGTGTACAGTACAAACCAGGTAGCTGGGATGGGTGGCAAAAGGAGGTACTGAGTAGTGAGGCGAAGTAGAGTTTGAAGGCAAAATCTAAACACACGCAAATGTATTTTTTAAATATACTTTTATTGGTGCATTGTAATGAGTTATACACCATATTGAGGTTTGGTAGGATAGAAACATACATGTGAGCAGCACACAGCATGTATTTTAACAAGATAAAATAAACAATTCTAACTTCAAGCAGGTCTCTGTGGAACATTAGGCTCTGGGTCTCCTGTTCAGAACGCTTCTATACTGAAAAGCCCTGTCTTCTTGCCTGGCTCACTCCTTCTTCCCTCTGCAATGATTTTCAGGGCTAGTATATCATAATTGTCTCCATCCAAGTCTCTCTTTTTTTTCCCTTGGCTCATAACAAGTAGAGCTATTTATACCCACCCTCTTTCTTGATTCCTTATCTCCTAACTTGTTCTGATGCCTGTTACAGAGGGAGCAGATCTGAACCTGAGACTGGCCGATGGAACCACCCCATGCTCAGGAAGAGTGGAAGTGAAGTTCCAAGGAGAATGGGGGACCCTGTGCGATGACAACTGGGATAGTAATGATGCTGCCGTGGTATGTAAGCAACTGGGATGTCCAACGGCCATCACTGCCACTGGTCGAGTCAATGCCAGTGAAGGATCTGGGCACATCTGGCTGGACAGTGTTTCCTGCCAGGGGCATGAAGCTACTCTCTGGCAGTGTGGACACCGTGAATGGGGAAAGCATTACTGCCATCACAAAGAAGATGCTGGCGTGACATGTTCTGGTGAGTGGAAACGAAACAAAAAGAAAAGCAGAATAGAAAGGGCCAGTGTTCTTTAGAAGTAGGTCTGAGATGTAAATACCTAATAAATTTCTTGCTGGGAATTCTTTACAGTTTGCGAAGAATCGTTGACACATTCTTCATTCAACTAGCATAAAGGGCTGTCTGAATTTATTCTCTGTAATAATTCTTCAGACTACTTTTAGGGGCCAGACCTGGAATTCTAAATTGACTAGGAACTCAGAGGTGAAATTTCATAGGTCTCTCCTTCATAGTTGAATCATTCACATTTCTCTGCCATCGACAATTTTTAACAATCCTTGAAACTACAATAGCATTTCTAATCCATGCATGGTCCATATTTGTTTCTTAAAATGCTAGGAAGCAGGCAAGCCATGGTTTCCAATGTCTCAGTGTCAGCAAGGAAGAAGACTAAAAATATCTTTGGGAGTTAACCTCCATAGCTACCTAGAACCTCCCTTTATGTTTCTTTTGCAGATGGATCAGATCTGGAGCTGAGACTTATAGGTGGAGGAAGTCATTGTGCTGGGGCAGTGGAAGTGGAAATTCAGAAACTCTTAGGGAGGGTGTGTGGCAAACTCTGGACATTGAAGGAGGCTGATGTGGTTTGCAGACAGCTGGGATGTGGATCTGCACTTCAAACCTCTTCTGTAATGTATTCCAAAATTAAGGCAACAAACACATGGTTGTTTTTAAGCAGCTGTGATGGGAATGAAACTTCCCTTTGGAACTGTAAGAACTGGCAATGGGGTGGACTTTCCTGCGATTCCGAATATGAAGTAGCCCAAGTTACCTGCTCAGGTAAGACCTTCCATCTACTTGCTAAAAAGTTTAAATCTGAGAATATAAATGTCCAGTAATAGAAATGTTGGTCTCTGTGACTAAATACTTTTCCATGGAGAATCTATTCCATGAAAAAAGATAATATCGATACAAATTCTGTTGTTAGAATAGGTAAATTTGCAATTCACTTTGTACTTTGGATAGAGGTGTTTGTTTTTTTATGCTAACTTGAGTTTTGAATACTTTTTAAATCAATGGGGGTGGAAAATATTAAGCAATTAAACAGTTTAAGGTAGAATTTAAATATGTATTTCATGGGACTATCACCAAATAAGCTTAAAACTAACTATTTTGGATAAACTGACATGGCTTACCCTTAGGCTCCCTTTCTTTTGCTGTGAAAGAACTTTTTTAAAAAACATTTATGTGTATTTCACTGAAACCTCTTTTAAAGGTTCAAAAATGAACTATCTGTGAGTAGCCTAGGCTTGTGGATACTCTTTAGTATTTTGTGCCAATCACATTTATACAAATACTAATGTTATTAAAAGTAATGTGTTTTCAAAGCCGGGCATGGTGGTGCACTTTTGTAATCCCAGTACTTGGGAGGCTGAGACCAGAGGTTCTGGGTTCGAGGCCAGTCTCAGCTACTTAGTGAGGCCCTCTGCAACTTAGGGAGACCCTGTTTCAAAAATAAAGAATAAAAAATAGGGCTGGGGATGTAGCTCAGAGGTAGAATGCCCCTGGGTTCAATCCCCAGTACCACAAAAAAAAAAAAAAAAAGTAATGCCTTTTCAACAACTCTAAGTGATATATTGTTATATGGTAAGAAGGCATTGGAGAAAACACTACAGGAGAAAACCAGTGAGCAACTGAGGCAGTTACACGATGGAAACTGTTATGAACTGCAGGTCTACTAATGACCAATTTGCCTTAGATGCTTCTCAACCTGGATGTGTTCTTAGGTGTATTTTCCTGATGTTACAAATTATGTTTATTTTTGGTTAGGTACCCACTATCCTCAACTGAAAAAAGACAATCTTTTAAGATAAAAATCTGGATTTTTATAGTATGTTTTTTAAGAAAAACTTGTTGACAGGAAGTATATTGACACGGTTTAAAGTTCAAAATACAAAAGTAAAAATTCTTCATCCACTACTCTCCTGAGCTATACTATTCTTTTTCTCACAATGGCTCTGGTAGTTGCATATTATTTAAGAGATACTTTATGTAATCAATAGAAGGAAATTCAAGAAAATTCACATATAAATATCACCCCTTTTGTTATATTGATATACAGTAATATAATATATGCTCTGTACTACAATTTTACATCAGTACTTAGAGATTTCTGGAATGACTTCTATATCTATGACATTTCTCTTCTCATTATTTGTTATTGTATATTTATTTATGTTTTGTTTATTTATTTATTTCGATACTGATGATTGAACCCAGGGGCATTCTATCTCTAAGTTACACCTCCCAGTCCTATTTTATTCCTTATTTTGAAACGGGGTCTCACTAAGTTGCAGAGGTCCTCACTAAGTAGATGAGGCTGGCTGAGAACCTGCAATCCTCCTGTCTCAGCCTCCCAAGTACTGGGATTACAAGTGTGTACTATTATTCCCAGTGATTGTGTTTTATTTTTAGTTTATAAGATCAAAGAAAAAAATGCAGTAATAGAGTTTTCAGAAAAAAAACTCCCTTAAAGAGCTATATTTCCAGTAGTATAACCAAGTATGCAGAATGTTATGAATGAATAGGTTTTAGCAGATTCATGATATGAAGGCAGAAAATGGAATCTAGGTCACTTTCTGGGTGGAAGAATTTCTTTTCTGACACAGAATCAAATATTTTAGGGTAAAAGAAACACAAGGATATATGTGTATGCACATATATATATATATGACTTATTTTCAAGTGCATAACAAGTTTTCATTGTGGAAGAGAAAAATTTTGGAGGGGACATGGTTTGTTCTTCATTGGTTGCATTGGCTGTGTTTTATTTTGTTCAATATAGCTCCAGATCAGCGAGACAGAGGTTGCACGAAAGCTGCTTTGGCTTGATCTAAGAAACTGCCTTTACTTAAAGATTTAGGATTGTTTGAATGTGGGACAAAATCATATGCAGATGAGTCAATGACATCTTAGAGGAATTTCATGCTCAAATGATTCAATAAGAAGAACTTCCAACTCAAGAGTCATTGATAATTTGTTGTACAGGAATTATTCACTTTAAACCTTGAGCTGGGATTCATCTAAAAGACTTATATAATCTGAGGAGAAAGCACACTATGAAAATTGGCAAGGATGGATGATAATCTATGTCCTGGTGATAGTAACATTGAGGGTCCCTGAAAACTAAGTAACATTTGACAGCAGACATCTGTAAAGGATTTACACTCTTTAGAAGGCCTCTTGTTACCTTTCTGTATGACCTTAAGCAAATTATTACAGAATTCTATGTTTTGGTTTTCTTATCTGTAAAATTGGAATGATACTAATAATCTCCCAAGGCAATTTTAAAGATTAAATGTAATAATGTTGGCTAAAGGCTTATTAAATGTTATATATATATGTATATATATGCATACATATATATATATAATTGGTGCTTACTTAATATTCTGTTATCATTATTACTATCATGATTTGTGGTGATGTAAAAAATTGGTTCAATTTCAGTTGATTTCAATTTGGTCTGGATATTATTCCTTGAGTAAGGAATACAGTGGATTTGTTATACAATAATTCTTCTTATTTTGAACAGAAAAGAAAATTTCTAAATATCTAAGTAGGACTACCTATTAATATAAATTAGAGAAAAAAGTATACATTAAAACATGTTTTAATCATACTGTAGATTAAACCCAGGAGCAGTTGACTTGTGAGCTACACCCCCAGCCCCTTTTTTATTTTTTATCTTGAAACAGAGTCTTTTATTGGCTGTTGAGAGATGTTCACTGAGCAGATGTAATGATTGAAGATAGAACTATGACTCAAAGAATATATAAAGGGTTTTGGATCAGGCACTATTAGAATGGAAGGACTGAGAAAACAGGAGAAAGAAAGGTCATCAATATCAAGTGTGATTAATATTAAAGAGAAGTCTGATGTCCACTTTGAAAAAATCAGAACATACACAAAAAATTTACCTAGAACCATCAAAGTAGATGAGTCAGAGAACCCAGATTGCAAAGAGGCTTGAGTACAGGATTATGAGATATAGTGGATATATTTTGTCATCTCTAATACTATGATTAATGGAAGTGGAATGCTAGAAGAAAAGAGCAATTGTGTGGTTTTATGTGCCTGTAATTCCAGTATTTAGGAAGTTGAGACAGGAAAATCGAGGTTTGAGGCCACCCTCAGCTACCTTAGGCAGACCATCCACAACTTAGCAAGATCATATTTCAAAATTAAAAAAATAAAGTAGGGCTGGGGGTATAGCTCAGATATAGAATATCCCTGGGTTCAATTACCAGCCACCAATATCAAGAAAAAAAAAAAGAGTAATTTCCTCTGTGAATAGTTAGTTGCAAAAACGTAATCTTCTCAGAAGAGACACAATAAGGAATGGGGAGATCTAGAATTTTCTATTCCCAACTCTAGGTAGAAAACCTAAGAGGATTAAGTGTGGAAAATTCACTGAGCATCCCAGCCTACCATTCCCATTCTGTACTCCTCACCCAGTCATAAGGAAAACTCTGGAAGTCATGTTATCTCTCACTCAAATGTTACTATTTCTTCAGCCCACAGGGAACCCAGACTGGTTGGAGGTGACATCCCCTGCTCTGGCCGTGTCGAAGTGAAACATGGTGACACCTGGGGCTCTGTCTGTGATTCTGACTTCTCACTGGAAGCTGCCAATGTGGTGTGCAGAGAATTACAGTGTGGCACAGCCATCTCTATCGTAGGTGGAGCTCACTTTGGAGAGGGAAGAGGACAGATCTGGGCTGAAGAATTCCAGTGCAATGGCAACGAATCCCATCTTTCACTCTGCCCATTAGCACCTCGCCCAGATGGGATGTGTAGCCATGATAGAGATGTTGGAGTGATCTGCTCAAGTAAGAACCAGAGGACGTCTTCATTTTATTCCCATACTATTAAGGTGGTAGAGTTAAGTAGTCACATCCATCTTTTCTAAAGCCCTGTCTCCTTCCAGGGTACAAAGGAATCCGCCTGGCCAATGGCAAGTCTTCATGTGAGGGAAGAGTAGAGCTCCAGTTGCTTGGAGTCTGGGGCTCCCTCTGCAACTCTCACTGGGACATGGAAGATGCTCATGTTTTATGCCAGCAGCTTCAATGTGGAGGTGCCTTGTCCACCCCTGAAGGAGCACCGTTTGGGAAAGGAAATGGTCATGTCTGGAGGCACATGTTTTACTGTACTGGGACTGAGGAGCACATAGGAGATTGCCCTGTAACAGCTCTGGGTGTGTCACCATGTTCTGGGGAAGTAGCCTCTGTCATCTGCTCAGGTAAGAGGATGAAGAGCAATTGATTATGAGCTTCTCCCATGGTGGTGTGCCTTAGGACTCGATGTCCCTATAGAGATGAAGAAGAAAAGTAGGAGGAAATAGTCATCCTCTTTGAAGGTCATGATAAGTGTGTCAGATTATTATTAACCTTATTTGCCTTTTTATGATTAATTGCCATGACCTTGCTGTTATCTAGTGTTTACTTGTGCCAAACCCTCTTCAAAGCACCTAATTCACTTCCAGCATGGTTGACCCATCCACCTTCATTTCTCTCCAAAGCTGTGTTTGTCCTTGTCTATGTAACACACTCCATGTGACTTGCATTCTTCGACCTAACCTTCCCTATATCGTATGACTGAGTAGTTTTGGTGTTCACAGGAAACCAGTCCCAGATATTGCTGCCATGTAATTCATCGGAGGAAATGAGCTCTACTGTTCCAGAGAAAAGTACTGCTGCTTGCATAGGTGAGACTCAGTGACCAATCTAGGAAAGTAGTCTCAATCCTTAGGAATGCACTCTAGTATTATTTTCCTTTCTTTTTCCAGCAAATAGTCAAATTCGCCTGGTAAATGGTGGAGGTCGCTGTGCTGGAAGAGTAGAAGTCTATCATGAGGGTTCCTGGGGCTCCATCTGTGATGACAGCTGGGATCTGGTTGATGCCCATGTGGTGTGCAGACAGCTGGACTGTGGAGTGGCCATTAATGCCACCGGTTCTGCTCATTTTGGAGAAGGAACTGGGCCCATCTTGCTGGATGAAATAGACTGCAATGGAAAGGAGACCCATATTTGGCAGTGCCATTCACACGGCTGGGGGCGGCACAATTGCAGACATAAGGAAGATGCTGGAGTGATCTGCTCAGGTAAGTTCTGCATGCAGCACTAGTTGCAATGGGGAAGTGTAGTGAAGGAAGTTAATCTGAAAAAATCCCCTGAAAAGCATGCCCAAAGGAGACCATTGCCATTTCCACATCCTAGAACATTAGTTTGATGAATTAATGCTATCTCATGTGCAAGGTAGTATAATATTGTTAAGACCAAAATCCAGTAATGGGCCTGAGTATCAAGAAAATGTCTAGAATACAGTTATTTTATAAATACATATAGATTGGATAAGGATTCAATGGCATCACTTGATAATTACAATATTAATTATACAGATTAAAATGAAAAAAAGTAATATAGTCCATGGTGAGTCTACAGAGAAAAAGATAATTATTACGCCCAAGTAACTGTTTAAGAAAGATAAATGAAACTTGCTTGTCACAGGAGCAAAAATTACAGAAAGCTACTGTTCTTTGTTTACGTGATGAGCTTCACAAGTTTTTGTGAAATAGAAATATATCTTCAGTTGTTACTTGGAAAAACATTACTATGAATCAATAACTTAGGAAAGTGAAAAATTATGTATACCAGAGGTGATCAATTACATTTAATAATATAAATCTGGTATAAGGTCTGGGGATTGACTCAGTGGTAGGAGGCTTTTCTAACATGTGTGAAACCCTGATTTTGAATCCCAGTACCACAAAATAAAATAAAATCTGGTAAAGGACATGCATCACAAACTGAAAAGAATTATAAAGGAAATATTTCATTTTAAGATAATGAACACCAAACATTGGCTTTAATACCCGCATATCACTATATTTTAACTATCAAAGATGGTTGTTTACAAAGCGGGGTGTGGTGATGCATACTTGTAATTCCAATACTTGGGAGGCTGAGACAGAAGGATTGCAGGTTCTTGGCCAGCCTCAGCAACTTAGAGAGATCCTCATCGACTTAGCAAGACCCTGATTCAAAAAAAATAAAATAAAAAGGTTTGGAGGTGTAGCTTGGAAGTATAATGCCGCTGGGTTCAGCTCCCAGGATTAAAATTAAAAAAAAAAAATAGATGATTGTCACAAACAAAAGAACACACAAAGAAATGATAAATTGTTGATGAGGTGAGTATGCTGAATACCCTGTGTTTGATCATAACACAATGTATACATATATAAAGACATCACACTGTGCCACCAAATTATGTACAATTTTTATGTGTCAAGCAAATAGGCAATCATAGAATTCAATTCTTGAGGGTAAAATTATAGTTATTTAGGAAGAAAATCCAAACTATGTAAATGAGGAAAGGCTCTGAGGCTTTGATTGAACCTGGAAAGCACCTTAGAATCACTGACAGTATTTTAGAGGTCTTCAATTATAAAACCTAAAACTAGAAACCAGAAGGTATGTATAGAATAAATACTGTATTTTACCAAGATCCACAAAAGCACCCAGAAGTTAGTAAAGAATTACTACTAATTGACACATTTTACCTATTTTTAAAGTGATTCTCAAATCAGAGTAAAGAGAGGGAAACTTCTAAATCTTCTGCAAAGAGGTAAAACTACTAACTCTGTATTTCACCCCAGAGTTCATGTCTCTGAGACTATCCAGTAAAACCAGCAGAGAGACCTGTGCTGGACGTCTGGAAGTTTTTTACAATGGTACTTGGGGGACCATTGGCAGAAGTGACATGTCTGAGACCACCACCGGGGTGGTGTGCAGGCATCTGGGCTGTGCAGACAATGGGACTGTAAGCTCTGCATCTTCAGACAAGACGCCGTCCAGACTTATGTGGGTGGACCAGGTCCAGTGCCCAAAAGGATCTGACACATTATGGCAGTGCCAATCCTCACCCTGGAAGAAGAGACTGGCTAGCCCCTCAGAGGAGGCCTGGATTACCTGTGACAGTGAGTATCAATTGGTCAATATGAAATTTCCACTTTGTAGCTCCACTATTGTATCCTGAGAAAGCACATTAGGCCTTATGTTCCTATTCCCATACCAATGGTTACAGCTCTTTAAGCAGGAATAAGTACCCTCCAGGTTGTACCTATTCTATTAGCAGGGTAGTAATTGATTTTATTTAATTTATTTAGTATTCAGAAACAGCGATCATTAGCCCAAAGAAGATCACATTCCCCATACTCTGCTTTGAAGTTGCTTTGTCTCTGAACAGATGAGCAGAGAACGTGATTCAGTATTTGATTATTGAATGGTCTACCTTGCCTTCCCCATTTTTTTTGAAATATTATCTTGTTCTGTTTACTAACGAAAAAAGAGATTGGAAAGATCAAACCTGAAATATTTCCCCATTCTACCTCTTTTTTTTTTTCAATACTCTTATTGCATTATAATTATACATCATAGTGAGGTTCAAAGTCATACAAAAGAAACATGAAATCATGTCTTGGTGTGCTTCCCTTCAAGTCTCTCCCTTCCTATATATAACAGTGAGATAGGTAGTGATACCTTCATACACAGGCACAGCACAATTTGAATTATTTTTCCCTCCCCACATCCCTCCCTCTATTCTCTTCCACTGTTCTACTGTCTTTCTCCTCAATTATCTAAAGTCCCTTTTGTTCCCTATTTTCATTCTAGCTTCCACATATGAGAGAAAACATATGGCCCTTGACTTTTTCAGACTGTCTTATCTCACTTAGCACAATATTATCTAATTCCATCCATTTCCCTGCAAATGGCATAATCTTGTTGTTCTTGATGGCTGAGTAAAATTCCATTGTGTATATATAATGCATTTTCTTTATCTATTAATTCGCTAGTGGACACCCAGATTGGTTCCATAATTTGGCTACTGTGAATTATGCTGCTTTAGACTCCTAAAGCTCAGAAAATAAAATTGATAATCAATAAATGGGGAGGTATAAAATTGAAAAGCTTCTACTCTGAAAGGGCCTATAGAATGGGAGAAAATCTTTACCAGCTACTCCTCCAATAGAGGGCTAATATATGGAATATATAAAGAATTCAAAAGAAATTAATTAATTTTAATACTAAAAATTAATAAAAATGGACAGTTGAACTGAATAAACACTTAATAAAAGAAGAAATACAAATGACCAATGAATATGTGAAAAATTTTCAACATCAATAGTAATCAGGCAAATGCAAATCAAAACTACCCTGAGATTCCATTCTAATTCCAGTTAGACTGGCAACCATCAAGAATACAAACCATAATAAATGCTGGTGAGGATGTGGGGAAATAGGAACTCTTATACACTGTTGGTAGGACTGCATATTAGTACAACTGCTGTGAAGAGCAGTCTGGATGTTACTCAGAAGACTAGGAGTAGAATCACCATATGACCCAGCTATACCACTCCTAGATATCTTTCCAAAAGAATTAAAGTCAGAATACTATCATGATACATTCTACATCTTCTTAAACTATGGAAAGACTTCTGTATTCCTGGCAATTTCCCCAGGCTCTTTTCTATTGGAGAGAACTTAACATTCTACATTTACAAGACTAGCTTTATTCAGTCAACATTGCCTGAATCACACTGAGATTCTTATGTATGGGATAGAATATTCCCGAAAGAATGTATACTTTTATAAAGGAAAATTTATAAACAATGTAGATTCTTAAGATGTACATTAAAGTTTAAAAATAGATTTCAGAAACAGAGCTTCAAATCTCTCTCTTTTTCCCCCCTCCTGTAACCTTTCAGAAGCTTTTAGTTTTGCAGAAATAACCCAGGTGTCTCTGATTTTTCAGACAAGATAAGACTTCGGGGAGGGCCCAGGAGCTGTTCCGGACGTGTGGAAGTCTGGCACGAAGGATCCTGGGGGACAGTGTGCGATGACTCCTGGGATCTGAATGATGCGAATGTGGTGTGCCAACAGCTGGGCTGTGGCAACGCAGAGATGGAACTAAAGGAAGCAGCATTCGGTCGTGGAACTGGACCCATATGGCTCAGTGAAGTGAGGTGCAGAGGGAATGAGTCTTCCTTGTGGGATTGTCCTGCCAGACCATGGGGACACAGTGACTGTGGGCACAAGGAAGATGCTGCTGTAAAGTGCCACCCAGGTGAGTGGCAAGGACCAGGACTAGCTGGACAGCCTGGCAGCAAAGAGAGGGAAGACCCTGAAGTGTGCTGTGTAGAGACTGGACACATTGACACAGGGATGTGATGCCAACATAATTGTGTTGTTTCTTGCTAAAGCAATAGTGAAAAACTGTGTTGTTATATACTGACTTGGCTGAGGTCAAGCCTACAACCTATATCTATCTGTGCAGCGGGAGGAAAGACTAGGAGACTCTAGCTTTAGGTGGGAAATAATAGTTTACTTGGATGAGAGGTACCAAAAGTGCTCAGATAAACAGAAATATCTGCTGTACTTATTATTATGAGAATTAAGTCTCTTTCTCTTTTCTCCTATAGGAACATCTTTAGGATCACAAACTGCTACAGGTATATAATGGGGTTTATGAGCATGGGACTAATTAACTGCATTACTTAGAATCCTTGTTTAGAGACATTGGGTTAGAAGGAGTTCTGAGGATATGAATTTTTTTCTTCAAGGATCCTGTACCAAATTTAAGAAAAAGTTAGTTAGTAAGGTCTGACATAGATCCTTTGGCTAAAATATTATCCTCTCTTTTGATATTTACTTCTGCTTAGGTCACTCAGTCCGTAACACAATGGTGATCCTCGGGGTCCTTCTGCTGGTCCTTATCATCATCATCCTCATGTTTACTCTGAAGAGAAGACAGATACAGCGGCTTACAGGTCTGAACCAAATTATTTCTGCTCTAATGTGTATGCAGGATAAAGGGGTTCTTAGGTTCAAAATAAGTAAAGAGCAAAACAAAAATAGACTCAAGTATCAAATGCCCAGAAAGGAGGAGCCTAGAAGAGGTTTGTGCAGTTTCTCAGAATAGAGGGAACAAAATTTCATAGGAGAAAATGGGCTTTGGTTGCACTGTTGATTTCTCTACTCAGTCTACATGTTTAGCGAGGGTATAATACAATTGGTAGTTTAGTATGAACATAAATTTAAGCTGAGGATGAATGTAAGCTGAGCATTCTACTTTGATTCATGGTGCAAAATATTTAAAAATCAGGAATAGGAAGCTTATGATGCATATAAGGGAAAAAGAAAGCAGTAATGAACTCAAAATTATTCTTAGAGAACATAAGAATTGTCATGGTTTAGGTGTTTGCCCACATTTATTTGCTCTGAATATAAAATGTTTATTACATATTATTCTGCCAAGCAATGTGCTAGTCTCTGAAGATGAAGACATGGATAATGAAGCTTTTTGTCTTTATGAAACTTCAAGTTTAGTGGAAGAGAAACACGTGTTAAAAAAAAAAACCTGTCATGCAGCATTATACATTGATGTGAAGAAGGAACAAACATGTCACAGAGAAGAGAACAATTTGCCAAAAGGGGGAAGGGAGTGTGAGGTCCTCTAGGAAGATTTTGAAATTTTGAAGATAGGAGTTCAAAGAATTGGGTGAGGAGTGTTCTAAGGAATTAAAAAGGACATATGCAAGTGTGGGGAAATACAAAGGATGGCACATGTGTTGCTTTGGAGTGACACAGTGCAAGGAGAGAAGTTGCTGGTGAAGCCAAAGAAGGAAGGAACAAATGGAGAGGTTCTCGTACACCAAGCTAAGATAATTCATAGTCATGGGAGTAGCTTGAAGGGAGGCAAAACAGCAAAGCTGGCTTTCAGAAAGTTCTTTCCACAACATGATGTATAAAGATGGAAGGAGGACCATAGTATTGACAGGGGTAGCATTTTATTTTATTATTTTACTAAGATATTTTATTTTATTATTATTGGTGCACTGTAACCATATATATTTGTTAGGTACACTCTGGTAGAGGCATACATGCACACATTTCTTATTTAACCCCTCCCCAATTCCCCCTCCACTCCTTCCTCCTCCCTCCTTCTCATGTTCAATTTACTGACTGACTTTGATATGTTTGTGAAAGTACATCATGTGCATTAGGCTGTTTCCCTCCCCCCATTACCTTCAGTTAAGTCACCTTCTTTGCTCATCTAAGGTTTCTCCTTCTTCTTCTAGAGTCCCTCTTATGACCCACTTTCTTCCTAGCTTCCGCATAATAGGGAGAGCATATGATTTTTTACTTTTTGTGACTGACTAATCTTAACATAATGTTTTCCAGTTCCATCTATTTGCCTGCATTTTAAATAGTTGAGATGAAAGAGAAAAAAAACTTTGTACTGACGATTGAGGGGACAGGAAACACTCTGAGAGATTTAGGGGGAAAAAAAGAAGAAAGAAAAAATAGTGCATTGTGGAAGACTACTGGCTTCCTTGAGGGAAAAGTGGTTTGTTACATTTTGACAATAGGAACAATTTAGCATTCTTCGTATTTTATTTGAGTGTGTGGCATCCTAAGGGAAAAGCTTGGAGACGATAGCTTGGATATAAATTAGGTATGTTTGTTTATACTGCTGTGAAAACATTCATATATATATATATATATGAGGTTTTATTACAGTCCGCTGATCTAAAACCCAGGACCTCTGTTGTCAGTTTCCTCAAGAGGACAGACTTTTGTCCATCAAGTTCAATATCAGGAGATGAATTCTAGCCTGAAGGAAGATGACCTGGACCTGCTGAATTCCTCAGGTCAGTGGCTTCTTGCAAGGTGTATATAGCCTAGAGGTGCAGACCAGTGGTTGAAATTTAAGCTTAACATTCTACTTTGATTCACAGTGTGAAAGGATCCAAAAACCAGGAATAGAAAGTTATATATATATATATATATATATATATATATATATATATATGAAAGTAGCAATGAACTCATATATATATATATATATATATATATATGAAAGTAGCAATGAACTCATAATTCTATTCTTAGAGAACATAAAACTTGCCACCATATGAAGGCCTCTGGCTTAAAAGGTCTCGGGTTATGGCTGACAGAGGTCCAATCCTACAACAGAATAGTATGGTGTGGACTTCATTTTATTAAAAAACACTGTCAGTTTAATTTTTATTTTTTAAAAATAGTGTCATATATTTAATGAATACAATATGGTATTATGAGATATATAACACAAAAGGTTACTGAAGAGGAGCAAATGAATATAGCCATCATTGCACATAGATATTTGTGGGAAGAGCAGCTAAAATCTACACATTTAGTAGGAATCCCAAACACAGTACACTGTTATTACTACAGTGCTTGTGCGCCACATTCAGTCTCTGGATTTGTGCATCCTAAATATCTGATGCTTTGTATCATCTGACTTACATCAGTCCACAGTTTCTTCTATCCCACTCCCCATTACTTTCCTTTCTTCAGCTTGATATTTATTGTACTTTACTTGAAAGCTTAAAAGCTTAAATTTTCCATATCTTTATTCCCTGAAAAGTCATCACTACCCATAGGTCAAGCCTTATTCTTCATCCCATCATGTTTTTTCTTTACCTTCCAATTTATATTTAGTGCCAGTGCATTATTTCTGCCTCGGGGCAGCACAACTGTTCTGGATTGGAAGAAATATCCCAGTGCCCATCATCCTTAACCCCATGAGGTACCTTTACCTTCTGAAAGGAGCCTGCCTCATCTCTTCAACCCAAAGGAATTTGCTATTTTCCACAAGAAAACATCTATGCCCTCTTCAATTGCACCTGCTTGCCTTTCTAATTTTTTAATGTTCAGTATTCTTTGATGCTCAAAGAGCTTCTTGGGAACTGGAGGGGGGTCTGATGTATTTCCCAGTAATTATTTTCTTCTTTTCAGAAAATTCCAATGGGTCACATGGTTTTAATGCTGCTGGACTAACTTCTCTATTTAAATATCTTCCTATTTCTGGAATTAAAAAGGGGTCATTCTGAGGCACACTGAAAAGGAAAATGGGAATTTATAATCCTGGGAGGTGAGTAAGAATTTATTCATCATTGTTTCATTGTTCAGCATAGATGCATTGGTTTTTGAGAGTTCATCTACCATTAGAAAGGATGTATATGTGTGTATATGTTTATAAATGCGTCTATCTAGCCCGGAAAGGTGGTGCATGCCTGTGATCTCAGTTACTCAAAAGTCTGAGGCTTGAGGGCTGCAAGCTTGAGACCAAATTCAGTAACTCAGCAAGACTATCTCAAAATAAAAAAGGGCTGGGGCTGGGGATGTAGCTTAGTAGTATAATATCCCTAGGTTCAATCCCAAGTTCCACATCAAAAAGAAAAAAGTATATAGCAGATTTTAATAAGTATGACTTATCCATTTCTAAATTATATATATACTTATATGTGTATATATTATACACATACACATATATATATACATAATATATATATATATACACATATACACACATATGTGTTTAGCAATGGTACATTCATGAAGCTAAAGGAGAAACTAGTAAATAACTATTAATCTTTTGGAAATTCTACAGGGATCATGTCAGGAGAAAAGTAAGGAATATCATAGATTTATATAATGTATGCTGCGGTAAAAATTGTACAAAATACTACGGGAATGTGGAAAGTTTGGGAAGATTATAAGAAGATGTGTTACTTAAGTTCAAAGACAACTCAAAGATAGACCCTTCAAGAGAAAGGACACAGGGTATATGAATTACAGAGGCAGAGAAGAATGACACCTTTAGGGAACAGGAAGTTTTTTATTCAGAAGCATGTATTGAACAAACTTATGACAATAGTGTCACAAGCAATGAGGATACAGAGATAAAAGATACTGCTTTCAAAGACGTGACTGTTTAGTGATACATATCACAGTCTGTAGGTGGTAGGCTATATGGAAGAGAAATGATGAGAATCCAAGCTGAAAAGACAGCCTAGACTTCTATGGTGAATGGTCTTAGCTGTTATTCTTTGTGTCCATAAGTTTAGGGACTGCTGGGGTGGTCTACCACTGAGATATACCCCAGCGTTTTTTATTTTACTTTAAAACAGCGTCTTGCTAAGTTATCACGTGCTGGCTTCAAACCCGTGTGTCCTTCTTTCTCAGTCTCCTAAGACTTACAGGCATGCCCACCACATCCAGCAATTGTTTGTTTATTGTAACAAATAATTAAGGGAGGATTATACATTTAGAAATATGTAGAAAAATAGAAATAAAATTTCCTGGGAAAATAGCATGCGTATCATATAAAAATACAGATTGAGACAAAGGGTCAAAGTTGGGACTCTTAAAAGTACAAATATCAAGTGTTGGGTGGGGAATGTCGCTCAGTGGTAGAGTGTTTGCTTACCACCTGTGAAGTTTTGGGTTTGATCCCCAGCACTGCAATGAAAAACAGAAAAAGAAAAGAAAAAAGAGAAAAAAGAAGGATATTTAAAATGTTAGGTTAATATCTATTAAAACAAAGGGTTAAGAATGTATCTGTACACATGTGCATGGAATTCTTATAAATTCCATAAACCATGAAAATGATTAATGTATATTTAATAAATTTTATGTGTGTGAACAGTATCCAATGGATAATGGAGCAAAGCTATGAAAAGATAATTTGCATAAAATAAATTTGAATCACTAATAGGCATTTTAAGAATATGCAAATTCATCTGTTTGAGGAATTCAGATTATAATTAAAATGTGATATCACTCCACACAAATTAGATTAATGAAAATGTAAATAGCATCAATTCAAACACTGCCTTTGAAGAAAGCAAAGTGATAACTTTTATTTTAAAAATAATAACAAAAAGCTTCACAGATCCTTTTACTCAATCATTCTATCCTTAAAAATTTCTTCCATACAAATAAAGCCACTAGTATACAAGGACATATCTTCAAGACTTTCTATTTTGCAAGGTTGTTATTAATGGCAAAAACCTGGGCAGAAAATGAATGTCATTTGGTGAGAATGTGGCTAGAAAAAATTATGATTTTACCAACTAAAAGTGGGAAAAATCATCAGAAACACGCAATATTATGCACTTATATGATCATGTTATTGACTATAATAAAATGTATATACCTATAAAACTATACACATGCATACATTTAAAATTCCAACAGTGTTAAAAACTGAGGATTATGAATAACTTTTTTTTATTGTAATAATTCGTGCTTTGTATTTATACATTTTTGTTAGGTACAAATTGATAAAGACAAATGTGCACACATTTCTCATCTGACCCTATCCCCAATTCCCACCCCGCTCCCTTGCCCTCCCTCCCTCTCAAGTTCAGTTCAGTGAGTGATCTTGATATAATTGTGTAAGTACATCATGTGCCTTAGGATG
>PVLC010005515.1:0-75741 GCA_004027655.1 Graphiurus murinus
AACAGAGAACCTACAGAGTGGGAGAAAATTTTTGCCAGTTACACTTCAGATAGAGGTCTAATATCTAGGATATATAAAGAACTCAAGAAAATCGCAACTAAGAAAGCAAATAACCCAATCAAAAAATGGGCAAAGGATCTAAATAGACACTTCACAAAAGAAGAAATACAAATGGCCAATAAATGTATGAGGAAATGTTACACATCATTGGCAATCAGGGAGATGCAAATCAAAACTACCCTAAGATTTCACCTAACTCCAGTCAGAATGGCAATCATAAAAAACACGAACAACAACAACTGCTGGCGAGGGTGTGGAGAAGTGGGAACCCTAATACATTGTTGGTGGGATTGCAAACTTGTGCAACCACTGTGGAAAACAGTATGGAGGATGCTCCGACGAATGGGAGTGAACCTACCATATGACTCAGCAGTACCACTACTGGGTATATACCCAAAAAATGGAAACCAAACTATGAGACCGATGCATGTGTATCTATGTTTATAGCTGCACAATTCACAATAGCCAAACTATGGAAGCAGCCAAGATGTCCATCGACAGATGAATGGATTACAAAACTATGGGATATGTACACAATGGAATTTTACTCAGCCATAAAGAAGAACAAAATCATATTCTTTGCAGGGAAATGGATGCAACTGGAAAACATTATGTTAAGTGAGATTAGTCAGTCACAAAGAGTAAAGAAGCATATGTTCTCCCTAATATGCGGATGCTAGGGAGATGATGGAGCATAGGAGGTTCTCCAGATAATAAGGAGAGATCCTCGATAAGCAAAGAAGTTGATTTAATTGTAGTGTATGCATGGGGCAGAGGGACACCCTAAGGCACATGATGTACTTACACAATCATATCAAGGTCACTCACTGAACTGAACCTGAGGGGGAGGGAGGGGGAGGGAACGGGGTGGGAATTGGGGAAGGGGTCAAATGCTAATTGTGTGCAAATATGTTGTTAACAACTTGTACTTAACAAAGATGTATGCTATATTGCACGAATTACTACAATAAAAATTTTTAAAAATTATTAACACATTTGTATAATTTAATGGATTTTGCTATAATATTTCAATACATGCATATAATCATGCTTTGATCTTGTTCACCCTACAGTCTACCTTCTCTCACTGTACCCTCCTTCTCCCTCCTCCAATACCCCATCCCAGTCCCTAGTAATTGCTCTTCTACTACTTTTGGGTCTTCTTTTTCTTTTTTAGTTTACACCTATGATATAAAACATGCATACTTGTCTTTCTGTGTCTGACTTATTTCACCCAACATGATATTCCCCAGATCCAATTTTGCTGAAAAAGATAAGATTTTATTATTCCTTTTGCCTAATTTATTCAGGGATTTTATTGTGAAAATATGTTGAAGTTTATCAGACTTTTACTTTACCTATTCAGATGTATGTGATTTTTATCCTAGTGCTATATTACATTTATTGATATTCATCTGTTGAACCATCTTTGTATATCTGGAATATAACCAGCTTGATCATAGTGAATGATCTTTTTAATGTGCTGTTGAGTTTATTGTGCAAGTATTTTTTTGAGGATTTTTACATCCATGTACATCAGGGATATTGTCTGCCGTTTTCTTTTCTCTCTCTCTCTCTCTCTCTCTCTCTTTTTTTTTTTTTTTTTTTGCTATGACCTTATCAAATATTAGAAGCACGGTAATATTGCCTTCATAGAATAAATTTAGAAGGGTTCCTTCACTTTCTATTTTGTAGAATAGTTTGAGGAGCATTAGCATAAATTCTCCTATAAAAATCTGGTAAATGGTTAATGTCTGCAGTAAATCCATCTTAGGAGACTTGTTTGTTCGTTTTGTGGTACTGGGGATTTAACCCAGGGGCATTCAACCTCTGAGCTACACCTCCATCTCTATATTTTATTCTTTATTTTGAAACAGGGTCTCACTAAGTTGTGGAGGGCTAAGTAGCTGAGGCTGGCCATGAACCTGCAATCCTCCTGTCTCAGCCTCCCAAGTACTGGGATTACAAGCGTGTACCACCACATCTGGCTCAGAGACTTTTAATTACTGCTTCAATTTCATTACTTGTTACTAATATATTTATGTTTCTCATTATCAGCTCAGTTCAATTTTAGGTCATATGTGTCCCCAAATTGTCCATTTCTTCTAGTTTTGCAATTTATTGTCATATAATTTTTTAAAATATTCCCTAATGATACTTTTAATTTCAATGGTATCAGTTGCAATATCTCATGTTTCATTTCTAATATTATTTATTTTGGTCTTCTCTCTCCTTGTTTTGGTTAGATTAGCAAAGGGTTTGTCAATTTTGTATATCTTTTCAAAGAACCAGGTCTTTGTTTCATTGATCCTTTGCATTGTGATTTTAATCTCTGCTTCATTTATTTCTGCTCTGATCTTTTTCTTTCCTCCTACTGAGTTGGAGTTTGGTTTGTTCTTGTTTTTCTAAGGCCTTAAGATGAATTGTTAGGTTATTTTTTGAGGTCTGTTTCTTTTATGTAGGTACTCATTGCTATAATCTCCCCAATTAGTACTGCTTTTTTTCTGTTTCACAGGTTCTGGTATTTTGTTTCCATTTTTTTTTTTGCTTGATTCAAGGTATTTTTAAATCCCCCAATTATCTTGGTGGCTTGCTGTTTGTTCAATAGTGTGCTGCTCAAGCACTGTGTGTTTGTATATTTTCTCTTCCTCTTGACTTCTAGTTTCATTCCATTATGATCAGGTAAAACACAAGAAATTAATTTTTTGAAATTGTTAAGATTTTCTTTATGGTCTAATATGTGATCCATTTTCAAAAAGGTCTATGTGCTGATGAGAAGAATGTAAATTCTGTAGCTATATAAATTCTGTAGCTAAAACAAGGAGAGAAAAGACCAAAATAAATAATATTAGAAATGAAAAATGAGATATTACAACTGATACCATTGAATATTCAGTAGATATCTGCTAAGTACATTTTATCTATAGTATAATATACATATAGTATTATATATAAATATACAGGTATACCTTGTGATACATAGAAGTATAGATATTTATTGGTAGATTATTTGTCTAGATGACCTATCTTTTGGTGAGAGTTAGGTATTAAAGTCTCTCACTCTTATTGTATTGGGGTGTGTCTCTCTCTGTATAGTAGTATTTATTTTATAAAATGCCATGCACCAACATTCAGTGCATATGTATTTATAATTATTATATATTCTTGATGAATTATTCCCTTTATCAATGTACCTTTGTCTCTTGTAACTTATTTTGTCTTAAAGTCTATTTTGTTAGATATAAGTATAGCTACTCCTTGTTTTCAGATTCCATTTGCATAGAATATCATTTTCTATCCTTTCACATTTAAATGTGTATATATCTTTGCTGGTGAGGCGATTTTATTGTAGAAAGCATAATGTTAGGTCTTGTTTCTCAATCCAGTGTGTATCCTTTAATTGGAGAATTAAGACCATTATGTTTAGGATTATTATTAAAACCTTTGTACTTGTTTATGCCATTTTGTTGATTTTTTCCTGTTTTCTTTTAATATTCTGTTCCTTTCTCTTACTCCCCTTAGACATTTAATGCTTTACTGTGTTGATAATGTTGGATTCTTTCCTATTGTTAATTTGTGTACCAGCTTTTCAAGTGAGATTTATCCTCTTACTTGCATGATGGTGTTTATCCTTCTCCTTCTAAGTGTATAATTCACTGAAGTATTTTCTGTAATGTTTGTCTAGTGGTCATGAATTCGCTTAACTCATGCTTATCTTGGAAGTCTTATAATTTTCCTTTCATTATGAAGCATAACTTTGTTGGGTATGGCAATATTGATTTGATGGGGTCTTTCTTCATGATTGAAATACATCAATCCTTGGCTTGCTGGCTTTTAGTTTATGCTGATACTTCTGCAGTTATTCTGATGAGTTTGTTTTTAAGTATGACTGAGCATTTCTCTCCTCCAGCTTTTAATATTTTTCTTTCTTCTGAACTTTTGGAAATTTAAGTATAATGTGTTGTAGAAAGGTTATTTTGTAATCATGTCTACTTTAGGATCTAAATGTGTCCTGTTCATGGATATCCATGTTTTCCCAAGACTTAGAAATTTTTCTGCTTTTATTTCATTAAAGAATTTTCTATTCTTGTAGATCTTCTCCCTCAGATCAGGCAATGGGCTGGATTTCTGGTCTTTTAATGGTTCCCAATTAACAGTAAAGGAGGATGAAAGAAACAGACAATATGTGGAATAGTAAAACAACAATAACAACAAAAAACAGTTTAAAAGGTAAACCTAAATGAACAATGTAGAAAATGTCAGTTAATTAGAAGGAAATCCCAATTCTAAAACTGAATGCACCAAATAACAGAACTACAAAGTAGATGAAGCAAAAAATTATAGAATTCATGTAAGAAACACCAAAGCCACTTTCCTAGTTTGTGATATCTTTATCCTTTCTCAGTAACTTATAAAAACAAGTAGACAGAAGACCATACAGCTATAGAATATTTAAAAAACACTATCAACCAAGTCAACCTAATTGACACATATAGATAACCTCAAAATTGCCAAATACGTAATTTCTCCTAATGCACATGTGTTTTTCTTCAAGACTAATAGTTGTTGACAATAAAATATGTATCAACAAACTTCAAAAGATTGAAAACTCACAGTGTATCTCTGAACATAGGATTATATTAAAAATTAGTAACTCAGAAAATGCCCCAAACATTGGAAATTAATTAAAACTCCTCTGAATAACCCATGGGCCAAAGAATATACCACATGTGTGTCCACACACACATATACACGCACATGCAAAATAGAAAATATATAAAAATGAATTCTAATGAAAACAGCATGTCAAAATTTGTGGGATGCTACTAATGCAATACCTAGAGGAAAATTTATACCTTTGTATGTTTATTTTAGAAAATTAATAAGATTTAATATCAATGTTCCCATCTTAAAGCCTTATACCATCTAATTTTAGCATTATGTGTTATGCTGCAGTAATTGAAATTTTGTGGTAATTTAAGTGGATAGAAAAATAACTCCAAAGAACAGAAAACACCAGCTAAACAAATATTCTTATTTCTGTAATCATTTCGAAGATCAATTTCAATGCAATTTGAAAGGGAAAGGCAAGTATCTCCAACAAACAGAGTTAGAACAACTTAATAAAAATGGAGAAAATGCTCTTCTTTATACAACAAGCAAATATTAATTAGAGGTGGATTACAACTTAAATACTTATCTAAAAATATAAAAAAATTTAAAAATTACTGATTGTTTTTGCAAATATGAAATCAGTAAAGATTTTTTGAGTGGCTACACACAAAAAATATTAAGCTTAAAACACTATGTTGGCATCATCAGTATTTTATAAACTTTTTAGTAATCATTTTTATGAAAATAAGTATGAAAAACATAAAGAGGCTGGAAATATTAGTAACACACAGATCTGATAGAAGAATTGTGCCCATAGCATATAAAGATCTTTTAAAAATGACTAATAAAAAATGGAATCCAGGCATGGTGGCACATGGCTGCAATCCTTAAGTACATGGTAGACTGATGTGTTGGAGGCCAATCTCAGTAATTTAGAGATATTCTGTTTCAAAATAAAAATTTAAAAGGGCTTGGGCTCAGAGGTAGAATGCCTCTGGGTTCAATACCTAGTACCAAAAAAATGAATAAAATTTTTGAACAAGTACTACACACAAAAGGATACATGATTAATCAATAATTACATGTAAAGATTCTGTGTAGGGGAGTACTGAGGATTGAACCTAGGGGAATTCTTTTTCTGAGTGACACTCCTATCCCTTTTCATTTATTATTATTATTATTTTATTTTGAAACAGGGTCTCACTAGATTTTTGAGAGTCTAAGTTGCTGAAACTGCCCTTGAATCTGTGTTCCTCCCTTCTCAGCCTCTCAAGTACTGGGATTACAAGTGTGCACCACCATTCCAGGCTGCATGTGAAGATTCTTAATGTCATTAAGCATCAGGGAAATGAAAACTTAAGCCAGAGTGGTACAACTACTTTGCAAAATTGGTTGGCAATTTATTTTTTTCAGTTTTTTTTTAACTCTGATTGGCACATAACTGTACATATTTATGGAGTATAATGTGATATTAAGTCAAGCATACACCATTTTCATAAACCTATAATTCCAGTCTTTGTTATTTACTTAATAAAATAAAATATTTGCCCACATGGACTTGTATGATAATGACGATAAGTAGTTTTATTCAAAATAATTAAATCTAATTTATTTGAATTATGAAAGTTTTATGATATGTATTTTTGAAACTTCATTGAAAACAGCCTTCTGTTCTATGGCTCACTTAAAAGTTATTGAATGTCACCAAAGCACATTTATTGATTTCACGGTCAAGCTTTTAGCTACAATGTACATAAGCCATGTATCTACTATGGTTCCTGTTAATATAAATTATCATTTATTTGGGAAAATATTATTTAATTTTTTTTACTCAGAGATACTGGAAAATAGACAAGAAAGATTATTGGATAAATGCTCCCTAAGGTGACTTGTAACCTACAGTGTTGGATATAAAATCAGAGACAAATCCTTGAACTGCATTAGTAGTTTGGGTAAAATGAATTTGAACTTGCTTTTAAATTACTTGAAGTAAAAATACTGTATTCTCCTGAATTTGACATCCCCTAAAGGAGATGTGATAATTCACAAGTGTCTGTATCTGAAGGAAATATCAACTACCCACAACTATTTTCAGCACTTAGGTGCAATAGACCTGAGGACATTTGATGCGAAAAATATCTATATCTCTATATCTATATCTATACCTATATCTATATGTGTGTGTGTGTGTGTGTGTGTGTGTGTGTGTGTGTGTGTGTGAGACTTGGCATGACAGCAATAATTTAGCATAACAAGTTGTTAAAAACTTATAGGAGGGAGACTTTTTGTTTCCTAATTAAAATGCCTTCATTCATCTGTTCTACCTAATCTCAACAAGGATAGATATAGAGGGAAATTTAGATGTCTGCAGCTTCCAGAAATTGGTTCATCTATCTGTTTTCAGGCTAAGTGAATTACTCAGTGACTCAGCACATCACTGATGTTTGAAGGCACACTGTACAAAATAAAATGGGATTGTATTTATTTCTGGAAACAGGAAACAAATACAATTAAACAATGTGGAAAGGTTTTTATTTCTGAATGCTATGAATAATGTCTTTAATATAAAAATTGTATGCCTGCATTTTATGAACCACTTTGTACTTAGACTACAAAGTATTTTCAGTACTTGCCTTGTCACATATTAAATGGCATTAGCTGCTGTTAAATGCCCCAGGTGTTGTAAATAAAATCTGAGGAGATATTAGTGTAAAAAATAAAACAGACTGGAAAAGAGTTGAAGCCACACTTTCTCTTTTCTAACAAAACTTCAGTCTATCTCTACCTCTACAGGGAGTTCCTGTTTGTCAATTGAATAAGAGCATTACATTTCCTTTGCTTATTTATGTGACATTAGTGAGATTAATCAGAATAAATTATTTTCCATATATTTGGAGGAACTTTACTCTAAATAAGAGTAAGTGCCTCCAGTTGCCATTGGCATCCACTTGAAAATAAGTTGGTGTAAAGAAGAGCAAAAGACAGCAGAGAAATAGTTTATAGAACTGTGGAATCACTGATATTTCTCTATTTGAAACTTGCTCTATTTCTAATCATTGTATGTGAGTAAATGCATTTTCTTATTGCTTAGGAAAGTTTGATTAAGTTTTATCAAAAATATTCTTCTCAACTACACGGAAGCACTTCATTATATATACTCAAGCCTTGCTTCAGAGTAAAATATTTTGTTGGACTGAGTTTTAGGCTAAAATAGTATATTCATAGTTCATGGTTCTTGTACACATTATAAGTATGAGAAAACAAGTGACTATATAGTTAGTTCAGAGTGTAATCCAACTCTGCAGGGGTAACAAGAACATCTTCAGAGATATTGGATAGTCACATTGTCAGTGGATCAGAGTCTCCAAAATCCTCAAAATTATGGAAATCTCAGAACTGAAATAAAGCACCAAGTACTAAAATCTCTCAAAATAAACACAGAGTCAAATAATCATAAACCAGACTCAAGCACATTGAACTAAAGTATAGAAATTCTGGAAGTGTAGAGATTCAAACAGAAGTAATTTCTTATTTTATCTGCTCTCTGACTACTGCATAGTTACAGAAGTCAATGGCCTGGTTGTTTTCTCTCTGTTGGGTGATTGTGGTTGAATTTCATTCCAGAGCATGAGATAGTGGTGAAAAATAGACAGGAGATTCTTTTTCTTAAGCATGAGGAGTAGCAAAATGATGACTTGTGCTTAAAGTATCATCAATATAAAAATAATTTTACAAGCAGACTTAACGTTCACAAGTTAGGAAAATGAAAATCAATCATTGTTAAACAGTAAAGGATTTAGACCTCTCTGATATGATCAGAAGAAAATAAGATGGGAAAGAAACAAAATGCTGAAAAAAGCTCCACAATCTCTGTGATCCATGTAACAGAACATCAAGATTATTATAAAAGTCATCCCTGAATGATGTTGAAACTACAATAAAACCCTGCCTAATCTGTAAAGTCTGAAGGATAGCTGTGTGATTTAGATGCAGGTCAGAATTATAGACTTTTTAA
The DNA here is from genome assembly GCA_004027655.1 of Graphiurus murinus. Lineage (NCBI taxonomy): Eukaryota > Metazoa > Chordata > Mammalia > Rodentia > Gliridae > Graphiurus > Graphiurus murinus. The sequence goes on from PVLC010005515.1 coordinate 8,690, forward strand.
AAAGAAATCTATATACTGCTTCTAGAATTTAAATAAGATTTAGAATGTGTTCAGTGGAAGATTTTCTTAAAAAGATAATTGTGATGAATGTGTAAGGGTGGCTTTTATTTGGTATATCTGTTACATGGAAATGTCTAAAATTCTTGAAAGGTCCTTGAAAATTATTCTCAGGGGTGTTGAGCATTCCCGTGTAAATATGGCTGCATTTGGAAGCCTAATTTCCTGAAGATATGGTATGATAAAGTATGGGTTTCACTTGTCCATTACGTACTTGAAAAATACTCCTCCTTAACCTCAGTCCTTCTAGAACAGGTGCTATTGATGCCGACCCTTCACGCCTCACCTCTATGTTCTGTCCAACTAAATAATCTTTTAAACATGACCATAGTGTTTGGTTCATGGATAGCATGATATCTAAGCTTAGCCAAGAAGATCACTCCCTGAGGCTATAACTAAAATTGTCTTGAAAGTGAAGGCTCTCTTGCTGTGAGAACCACACAAACCATACCTTCAGAACAATGCAAACCTGGAACTGTTAAAACTGTCTTTGCCAATACATGAAGAAAGATTCCCTGACATTTATTTTTGTCAGGAGTCATGTATATAAACCATATATCATCAGTCTTTAAAACTATGTATTTTAAATGTTTCTGTCATCTGCTATCCCCAAAGCCCTGATTAATATAATTGTTATTTGTCAGTATTCTTACCGCTGTCACTCAAAATACTTAACGACTACAACTTAGAGGAAGAAGGACTTATTTGCTCACAGTTCTGGAGGTTTCAGTCCATGTTAGACTGGGTGAAGTCTGTGGAGCTCAGGGCATAGTGTTGGGAAGGAAAGAAGGAAAGAGAGAGAGAGAGAGGTCTGACTTCTCTCACATCATGAAGGCTGGAAGCAGAGAGAAAGAGAAAAGAGGAGGGAGATATATATCTATATATCTATATATCGATAGATATATAGATATAGATAGATAGATAGATAGATAGATAGATAGATAGATAGATAGATAGAGATATATATCTCTCTCTATATATATATATTCCCCAAGAGCACACCCCTAGGGACCTTCCTAAGCAACCAAGCCCTGACTCCAACATCTCTTTGTTAATGATATGAGGTCAGGGGAACATTCTAATTCCAAAAAATCATAACAGTTGGATAACAACCTCCTGTCTATATATTCACATATACTAAACTAGGAGTATCTAGTTGATTGAAAGCATGCAAGAAGCCATATCAACCTAAACAAGCAAACCAATTTAAAGTAAACATATAACTATTCACAGAAAGGAACATTATAGTCTAATACAAGCCAGAAAAAGTGCAAGAATGAATACAAAGGAGAGAAGAAAAACCAGTCTGGCCTTTTAAAAAAAGTCATTCCTAAATAGCAGTATTCATATGATCATTGAATAAAGAGCTTTTAATGGAACTAAAGCTTTATACATGTTGAAGTTTACAATATAAGTGCACTTAACTTTCACCTTACTTAATCCTTGATACATAGTTATGCTGAATATACTATTTTCTAAATATACTAGTGTATGAATGAAGGTGAGTACATGCATATGAAAGGGGAATATTTTAAGTTTCATGTGATCACCCATCCTATCCATGACTTTTCTGAGCCCAAACCCAAATTGTGCCTGAATAGAATAATACCTTCAAATCATTCATATGTGTGTATGTATATTCCTTTGTTATGTATAACAAAGCACATTTGTTTTCTAATCCCCATTAGCACTTTTTTCCCAGCAAAACAGCCATCTCTCCTGCCTTCATTGACATTTTGACATGGTGGTGTACACTTTAATCCCAGTACTTGGGAGGCTGAAACAGGAGGATCAAAGGTTTGAGAATAGTCTCAGCAACTTAGTGAGATCCTCCACAACTTAGCAAGACCTTGTTTCAAAAACAAAATAAAAAGGCTGGGGATGTAGCTCAGAGGAAGAATGCCCCTGGGTTCAATCTCCAGTACTACAAACACACATACACACACATAAAAATCATCTTTAGATTACTTGTAATACCTAATACAATGTAAATGCTAACTAAATAGTTGTCATGAGAATAATGTCACAAAAATAACTGCACATGTTCAGTACAGATGCAATTGTTTTCCAAAATATTTTAAATTCATGATTGGTATAATCTATAGATGTGGATCATGTGGATAGGGAAGACTGATTGTACATAGAAACACGGCTCAAAGCATTATTGTTACAGCTTAAGTTTGGAAAGAGTTAACAAAATTCTGTTAAACTGAAAAAAATATATATATATACATATATATATATATATGGGCAATAAATTAAATGTATATATGACAGAGAAGACATATTTCCATTGAAACATAGACAAAAATGTCATTCAAGAACAAAAAAGTATGTTATCCATTTCTTTTAAAAAGCATTCTAAGCCGGGTGTGGTGGCACACACTTGTAATCTCAGCATTTGGGAGGCTGAGACCGGAGGATCCAGGTTTATGGCCAGCCTCAGTGAGGCCCTCCACAACATAGTGAGACCCTGTTTCCAAATAAAGAATAAAAAAAAAATAGCGCTGGAGCTGTAGCTCGGAGGTAGAATGCCCCCAGGTTCCATCCCTAGTACCACAAAAAAAAAAAAAAAAAAAAAAAAAAAAAGCATTCTAAACATTTGCACTTAATTGAGTTCAGATATCAGAAATCATGTTCTTTTTTCTTAGTCAAACTCTAAATTATGAATTCATTTATCATCAGCTATTTTCTTCACTTCTTTGGTTACATCTATGTCCAGCTCACATCCAAATTCTTAAAACTCCTGAAAGGCCTAAGTATTCCTTTGTTTTCTTCTTCCTTTCAGGTCTTATATTTCCATATAAGAAATATATGTTAGAGTGTTATATATAGTTAGCGCTTTCCCAGCACAATTATATTTCCCCTATTCCTTCCATATTTAGGATTATTTGCTTTCACATAGTATCTTACCCCAATCCAAAAGCAACCATAGTTCTGTAGCTGAAGTGTATCCTAAGACTTGGTCTAAACCATGCTTTAAAATAATTTTAATATAATGGCACTTATCAATTCAAAGCAACAGATGATCAAAACATGTAACAACATGGATGAATCTCAAAAACATTATTCTGAGCCAAATAAACCATATCCAAATTAGCGTGCAATTGCATTTATATGACATTCTAGGACATGGTAATTTAAGCTATGATGGGAGAAATAAAAATAGTAGTTAACTCTGGGATTGGAGAATTGACTGGAATGGTGAATAAGGGAACATTTTGGAATATTGGAAACATTCCATAATTTATTTGGGATAAAGCTTACATGGGTATATACATATACCAAAGCTTATTCAAATGAGTAGAAAAGTTGACTTTAATGAGAGCTATTCTATATTGATGTTTAATTTTTAAAATGACTGCTAACATTTTCAAATCAGAAATCTGTGTTTCTGATTTTTCATAGGAAATAAGAAGATATGGAGACATAGAACACACATTTTCACATAAGCCCAGCAGTTGGGCTTAGGACAAATTAAATCCTTACCAGGTCAGTTATACATAGACCCCACCATTCTTCAAAATGTCTTGCATCTAATAAGTTTCGTTAATTTATATTATATCTGCAAACATGTAGGCATGTGAATTCCAGATTCTAGCCATATATCTTTAATCCATTTAGGCATTTTTTTTCTTTTTTACAAATTTTAATCCTCATTTCGTACATTGCTACTGTCCTTTTATTTGCACAGTACATACAAATCAATATCATATATGCATACATGATATACACATCAACAACTTATCCATATCACTGAAGTAATATCCATGAAATAATAGACCTCAGATTTTAGCTGATACAGTAGACAGTGCACTTAAACAGAAATAGGTCATTACCACTGATCCAGAGACCTTGTAATTAGACATGTGTTATAAAGTTCCAAAGATATAATAAAATAAAAACAAAGAATATCTATGCGTAATAGAGATACTATTTATGAATAATTAACCTATCTTGCTTTTTCTGATTTTAAATTTATAAAGATATCAAATCCTAAAGTCTGTTTCATTACAATATTTGGAGTAAATTTCATTCTATAGTGATTTTTTTCCAAAGGACTTTCAATTAAGCACAGATAGTGATTGTAAGTAACGGGGTTTCCTCCTAATTGAAAGCTATTCCATTTTTAAGGTCGCCTGAACATTTTATAGGCTACAAAAAAAATTGTCAAAGATTCCTTTATAGAAAAGTGGCTGAAATAGGTTAGACTGAAATCCCCTTTCTATGAGAGACTAGGCATGAGGATTTCCATTCTGAAGAATTGTTTGGATTGCATTCACCTAATGAGTGAGAAATGAAAGTCATGTTCCTAGCTTAGCTAGAGAATTTCATTTGGGAGAATATATGCTTCTTATTTCTATTCAATAGCACATCCAGTGTAGGAAGAAACATTACAGTTAAGTAAACACTAAGTTTACTTATAAAAACACTTTGTGCCAAGTGTGGTGGCACAGGCCTGTAATCCCAGTACTTGGAGGCTGAGACAGGAAGATCGAAGGTTTGAGGCCAACTTCAACAATTTAATGAGGCCTTCAGCAACTTAGAGCTTTTTTCAAAATAAATATTAAAGAGGGGATGGAGGTGTAGCTTGGAGGTAGAATGCCTTAGGTTCAATTCCCAGAACCACAACACACACACACACACACACACACACACACACACACACACACACACACAGAACTGTGTTTCATATGATGTCAAGGCGACACAATAATGAATCCACAGAATAAAGCATAGCATACTAGCAGAAAGTTTTGGAACCCATTGTGAACAATATTTACCAGGCATAGCAAAAGAGGGGAGAAGAAAAGAAAAGAAGCAATAATGATTGAAATGTCTGTTACCAAATACCTATAAATTGCCATTTGAAAAGACATTTTCTTCCCATTAAAAATAAGTTCATTTTAAGTAAGCATGCCATTTGTTTCCCTGTAAATATCTCTACTGATTCCTTTCTATGGGTAGTTAGCCAGCAAGGTCCCAGATGCTTTGTGTGCTGTAGCTCCTACAGTACAAAATATAATAATTTGTGTTACTAAATTAGAGAAAAAAAGAAAATTGAATTAAACTTAACTGCTACCTATCACAGGTATTTTTGAAATTGTATTGATTTTGGCCAAGTATTGTAATCCAATGGGAAGTAAGTGGCTAACAATGATATCATTCTCTTAGATGCATTTGAAAGTTTCAGATAAATTTACACATTGAGTCACATTAGGGAAATGAAGTTGGGTGAGGAGGGAAAAGGGAGAACAAGGTAACATAGCAATCAGTTGTTCAGTGGAGTTTACAAATGTTGACCTGAATTTAGAGTTTTAGGCAATAGAGTTAAATTATACCAGGCCAGTCCCCTGAATGGCTTTGAGCTGTGAGGCACTTGATGAGTTCTAGTATAATGCTTCTGAAGCACTCATGGCCTTTCCTGCTAAACTAGGTCAGTGGTGTTTGGATACAAAATGTGTGTGCATGTGTGTGCGCACGCGCGCATGTGTGCGCTCGCATGCACTTTGTGGACATTAAAGATCCCAGGGTAGTCTTTGATTTTTCTCTCCAAAAATAGTCAAGGGATAAATAATTTTGTTTCTATTATAATTCCCATGTTATCAGTAAAGAAATTGAGATTTTTAATTTGCTCACAGTCACTATGCTAGCAAGTAGATAATTCAGGACTTAAATTCTGATCTATCTTATTTCAACTATTTCAAAACACATGTTGTGATGCATTGCAGGGATACTTATCAAACCGTTTTTTTAAGGATAAAATAAATTACATTTGAATGAGACAGTAGAAAATATTAGATAATATCACAGATAGCCAAAATTCACAAAACTTTTCTTTCAGATGTTTGCACATGTCCACAGCATGTGCATATTGAGTTATAATAAAAATACATTTCCTACAGTACCACAGTTCTTTAAAAATCAAAAAGCACTGCAGCCTACAACCTCATATCAAAATGATCTGTGGCAATTATGATAATCAAAAAAAGAAAAACCCTAAAATAAAATACTATACCGGACAGACTTGATTGGTAACTGCATGAGCTATTTTTTGTTTTCTCCTTTACTAGATATCTAAAAAAATATTTCTCAGATGATTCTCAGAATACTGCAATTCAAAGCTTGACCAATAACTGTGTGGACTATAAGCATAAATATCTCATTTAATATAAAAAGAGTGTGAGTTAAGGTTTATACAAATGTTAGAGTCAAGAACAATGAATTTAAATATTTCTCCTAATGTTACCCAACAATTACAAGGCAAAAACTGCAATCAAATATAAACCTTGTGATGTCATATACCCTTCTCATGTTTCTTTAGATAGCAAATGACAGGTATTCCACATGCACACAGCTTTCAGGTTCAGAACAGAACACAGGATGTCTAAAAAGTGAGTCCTAAGGGCATCACTAGTGCAGATGAATTGCTTGGCTTTTGTGTTATTTTTCCTTCTTGGTTTGATAACATCATCAAAATTGTCATAGTCATTCAATGTAAAGATCAATAAGTAACACATAATTCTATAGTCTTGAATACCATTTATCAGGAAATGAAAACTGACCTTAGTATAATTACATATATATATATATATTTTATATATATAATTATATATATAAGCAAGAAATAAATGTGAAAATAATATAGTCATCAGTTTGGGAGAATACAAGAGTGATAAGAAGATAAGAATCAAATACTATATTTAGCCATAACTCACAAATCCTCAAGTGCTTTTTAGATGGCTTTTCTGCAAGTACTAATATAGCATTTAGTTACTACCAGCCTCATTTCTATTTCTAGGAGCTAGTAACAGGAGATGGAATGCTATAGGGTTATTGTTGGCAAAAGTCCAAGGGTTTCAGATGTCAGTACTTGCTAGCAGTGCATGAGTTTCATGAGGATAAAGAGTTGGGAAATTGTATATCTGTGTTATATATAAATTCATATCACAGAATTATTTATCACCCAGCGTCTCAAAATGCAGCTGGAATATCAGAGAAGACAACTGGATTTAGAGTCTGAAGACTACATTGAAGTAAAAAGCTTAAATTTACTAGCTGGGTAACTTTGAAAATTAGTCTTCAGTTTCTTCCACTGAAAATTATAGACAATAATTCCTTTTCACAGGATGTTTTAATAGTAAATTGAGGTTGAATATGAAATTAATAATAATTGATCATTTTTATCTATGAAAATGATTTTGTGTGTGTGTGTGTGTGTGTGTGTGTGTGTGTGTGTGTGTGTGTGTGTTGCTGGAGATTGAAGTCAGGGACATTCTACCTCCGAGCTACAACCCCAACCCTTTTTCATTTTTTGTTTTGAAATAGAGTCTCTCTATATTGCTGAGGCTGGCCTTGAACCTGTGATCCTCAGCTTCTCAAGCCCTGGGATTATAGGCGTGCATCACCATGCCTGGCTCAAAAAATGATAATTTCATTTGGATCAATCTAATTGTAATTGTTACATGTTTATCAAATTATTCTGTTATAGTTTTGTATAGGCACTTTGATATGTTTTACATGTTATAGTAGATTACAGTAATGGTTTCAATTATTTACCTCTTGCTTTATCTGTGCCCTTCTCTATATGTATTTTTATTGTCCTGCCATCAGAAATGAGCCATTCTGCCTTGTCCCTTGAGTGTGGGCTCCACAACTTCATTTATTTTGGCAAATCAGATATTAGCATGTGTGAGCAAGGAAAGGCTTGAAATGAACTTGTGCAATGGGACTTGCCCTCCTGTGCCATGAGAATATGCCCAGGATAAACTGTTGGAGAATAAAACACATGTAGGATGGAGTAAAAGACACTAAGTCATTCCATCCTGGACCATTTTAGAACATAGCTTATCTAACCAATTCTGAAATTTGTTAATGAGACCAAGCACGATTAGCATTGTAAACCTCTTCCCAACCCCTAGCTATAAAATTATAGTTGCAGACTACAGTAGATTTATTTTGGTATGCACATTATAGTGGCAATAACTAGCAAGATATAAATGATTTTCTCATTTCATTCACACAGGAATCCATAGGCTCTATTATCATCTCTGTTGGACAAATGAAAACACTGAAATCCAGATAAAAGTTCAGTAAACTGCTCTGTGTAATGTTACCAAACGGTAAATGACAGAAACAAGGTTTGAAGTCAGGGAGCCTAGCTCCAGAGGTCATATTCTAACCAGTACACTGAAGAGCTTTGTTCTTGTGAAGATGAAATGAGATTTTTTTTAAAAAGCGCTTTGTCAATGTTAAAGCACACTAAAAATATAAAGCATTATTATGAGGCTGCAACTCCTTTTCAAAGATGCTGTACAATTCCAGCTAAATTTTTTTCTTTGTCTCATAAAAAAAGAAATACCAGGCAAGCACTAGATGATTTAAAATGCACTATTCTTTGATATGCCAGTTACATAGGGAAAACTGATAAATGGTGAAATTTAACATGCCACCTTCCTTCCGAATCGATGATAGACTGCTGCTATTTGCTAGGCAACTACCAAGTAAACAGAAAAATAAAGCCACGGTTTTCTTGGCAAGTGTCATTAAAAATAGATTAAGTTTACAGTAACTGTAATCTCTAGCATAGATCATATAGGCAAAAAAAAAAAACTGAAGGGGAAATGAAGGCATTAATAAGATATTTCTTAATTTTATGAAGCGTTACACACATCAGCCCACTGAACCAAAATAACCTCGGGAAATCGCAATGAAACAGGGCATTTATTCCTCAGCTTCAGGAGGCATGCATATACAAATGGTGGAAAACAGGAAGCTGATTATGCCTTGAAATTGAAATAAACATAAAAAAGAAAAGTCTGGAGATGCTAGTAGGCATTAAGTTTATGAGGTGTGACTATTTACATGGAATATTCTCTATGGGCATGAATTTTTAAAATTCCATTTGATTTTTCATTTTTCCAAGTATTGAGACCTCCCAAAGTTATTATTTTCTTGAACAAATTAACAATAGCATGCTTCACTGGATGAAATGGGTGATGGGGAGCATGACTCTATGGAAGCACAGGAACTAAACTGAGCAGGGCATGACCAGCAGAGGGACTTCTTAAAGTGAAAGCTTTTGGGGGATAGTATTCCCTATTTATCTAATACAAAGAAATTACATTTTTATAAAAGGAGAATAGAAAAACAGACTTAAAAAGAGAAGGAACAACAAAAAGATTTCAAAAGGAATTGGTTAAGAAGCTTAGGAAAAGGAAGTTCTGCTTTGGAGAGTATAATTAAGAGTTAAATAAGGGCTGGAATGTAGCTCAGTGGCAAAGTGCTCACTTTGCAAGTGCAACACTCTGGGTTTGATCCCTAGTGCCAAAAAGACACACACACAAAAAAGAATCAAGCTAAGGTTTAAATAATTTATACAAAAGATGTTGACTATAAATGTCTCTAAAAATGCTAGGTTTGATTTAACTAGTTCTTATTTTAATCATTTGCTTCTTTTAGTTATTTAGTAATTGTCGCCTATTTTTCTTTAATAAAAATAATTTAGGTGAAGAGAACATGCAGGTCAGTTTTGCTTTGGAGTATTTACCTTTATACATAAACCATTGAGTCATTCTTTTCTTCACTTAAACATTAAACTCAAACATTTACTGAGTCAATGATTATTCCTTATTGGGGTTGGACACACAAGTTCTGGGGAAACAAAATAGACCTTGCTAAATTGGTTTTAGATAGCACTTTTCTTTCTGATTACTACACCTTAGTAACATTCCATCACCTTTGTCCCTCGAAATTCTATGAAATTTAATCTCTTCATGTTGACTTTGGACATACGATGTAGTTTTGTAGAGTCCCTGATGCTTTCTACCCTATTATCTTTGCTCCACTTTTCTAGCCTGTTTTTAGCTTGTCATACTAAAACTATAATCATATTATACTATTTACAAATTATTGTGTTCTTAAAAGTCATAGAATAATTTTTCACAGGCCAGATGACTAATTTTTTTAAAAGAAATGAGAAATAATTGGCACTCTATTGAACATTGCTGTTGAACATGCAGATTACTACCACCACTTGGAAATATTGCTCAGAAGTATTAGGTTGAACTGGTAATACCCTATTATCCATCAGTTATATTACAAGTTATAAATATGTAACAAAACTGTGTCCATCATCCTAAATCAGGGACAATACAAGAATAATCATAGCATCAATGATTGTACTAGTACAAACTGGGAGCAGCCTATATGTACAACAATAGTACAATGAGTAGATAAATAATGACATCTTCATATAATGAAAAAGTATATAGCTATGAGTGACAAAACTCAAGCTACATGCAAGAGGTATAGCTAAATTTCAAGAACATAATATTAAGCAAAATAAGACAGACACAAATACTGCATACATTTCCCTAAGTTCAAGAAACAAACAAAATAAAACTGGAATATATAGAGATGAATAGCTATGGGGTCAAGCTATTAAAATAGCAAAACAAGGATATGCTTATCTCTGGGATGGGGGAAATGGAGAAACCTTGGTAAGATGACCATGTGTTTATTTAGGTATAAAATGTCCCCTAAAGAGCTCACTTAGAGCCGGGCGTGGTGACGCACGCTTGTAATCCCAGCATTCGGGAGGCTGAGACCAGAGGATCCGGGTTCGCGGCCAGCCTCAGCTACCTAGTGATGCACTCCGCAATTTAGTGAGACTCGGTTTCAAAATAAAGAATAAAAAATGGGGCTGGGGGTGTAGCTCGGAGGTAGAATGCCCCTGAGTTCAATCCCCAGTACCGAAAAAAAAAAAGAGCTCACTTAGTGGTTGGAGCTGATGTAATTGAGTCATGAGGATTGTAATCCAAGAAGTGGATAAATCCATTGTAATGGATTTACCTGGGTGTAAGTGATAGGCCGGTAGGGTGTGGCTGGAGGTGGGTCCCTGAGGTTGTGGCCTTGGGGATTATATAAAGTGTTCCTCCTCCCCCTGCCCACTCTCTCTTGCTTCCTTCCTTTGTGATGTGAGGAGCTTAGCCCTTATGCTCTCCCTCCACCATGCCCTGAGTCCTGAGGTTTCCAGCTTTACATGGACTGAGCCTGAAAGCATAAAAAAATACATCCTCTTTCCTCTAACTTATGTGGTCAGATCTTTAGATTATGGCTACAAGAAGGGTGATGGATACACAACAAGAGATCTCCAAGGTGCTGGCAATTTATGTGTCTTTGTTTCATGGCTATATGGATGTTCACTGTGATAGATTATTGAAATTTACGTGTGTTTCCATACTCTTCTTTGTGCTTACTTTCACAATAAAAATGATTAAAAATACTAATAAGACTGTCATATAAAAGCGCCTCTAGAGGATTGTCTTTTGTCTTACACGAGCGATTATCCTAAACTTCCATTAAGTATCATATTTTTAAGAAGTCATATTTTTAAGAAGATACACACCTGCAATTTCAATACTTGGATGGCTGAGACAGGAGGATTTCAGGTTTGTGGACAGCTTTAGTAATTTAGTGAAACCCTCAGCAACTTAGTGAGACTATGTTTCTAAATAAAAAATAAAAATTAAATAGGGCTGGGAATGTAGCCCAGAGGTAGAATGCACCTGAGTTCAATCCCTAGTACCAAAAATAAAACAGAAAGACCCATTGTTTTTATAAGAGCCATGCTAAGTTATAAGTCCTTGAACATCTCAGATTACATCTTAAGTTATGTCCTACTGCCTTGTACAGGATTAGACCCATATTAAAGATTCAATAAAACTTGGCGAATGGTTGGAGTAATGGAAAACAAATATATATGAAACACACTTACAAAAAGCACACACAAAACTTTTGCAATTTGTGTGTGTGTGTGTGTGTGTGTACCTGAATGCAAGCGAAAGGTCATGATTTGGACTCAGGAACAAGGACAGCCTGTGTATTGGTCTTCATTATGCAAATGTTTTGGCCTTGTCAGGATTCAATATTATGGAAGAGTGCTGGGGAGGGGATTGAGAAGCCTATCTACAATGCTTGCTCCAAAAGATTCAATTCATAGCTTTAGCAAGTAATAAAAGAAGTTTCTGGACCATGTAAGGGATTGCCCAGGCATAGCTAGGTGCATTGGCCATTTTATGTGTTAATGGCAATCTCAAATAAATCACTTTTCTCGTCTTCTGTGGAAGGAAAGGGGATATTTCTGTCAGTAAGTGAATGGAGGATTACTGACTTGCTGACCTTTCCTGACTGTGATAAAAGATGACTTCTTTCCTTTCAGCAATACTTCAAAAATGGAAATTGCTCTTTTAAACGTACGAAGTGAGAATGAAGTAGGGAGCCAGCTATTATTCCATAAATAGATGGTGGCAGAGCACACCCCTTGGGAAAGGGAGAATTCTCATTAGGGCTATTTTTCTGAACGCTGTCAGTATGAATGAGTTTGCATTTAAAGGCTGTGGGGATAGGAGGATGCAAGTCTTGACCATATGTATTTTTAAGACTCTAGTTTTTTTTTCTTGCAGCATTTAAATTCAGTTTGTAAAATACAGCACTCCTAAATGTCTTTTCCTATGTTTGCTATGTGGATTCTTATGTCATTTTCCTGATGAAGGAGTCAGGAATGCAAAATTATTTTGCTCTGCTTTCTTAGATCCAAATAAGAATGAAAAATAGCAAGGCATTTATTTTCCCTTGACCCAGGAAGTGTGACAATTGCCTGGTATTTCAAAACAAATGGATCTTGCTGCTCAGGCATAGAAAAAGAATGTGCTAAAGAATTTGACTTTTTTGTTAAATATGTCCAAAGGTCTTTGAAGGTCTGATAAATTGAAATAAATGAGAAAGTGATGATGTATTTTGTAATATTGAATCAAAAGTACTGAAAGTGGCTTGGAGGTTGTTTTGCCATATCACTAAAATCTTTTATCAATTAAGTCTTAAGGGACCCTTCTTGCAGTCACAACAGTTGTCAGAACCATTCCTTTGTTTCATGTTCTGAGTATATATGTTTTACATATATTACTTGAAGATACTGTACATGAAAAAGCAGGGATGCTGTGTTATACCAGTAGATGCTCTGATGATGAATTATTTTATCTTATGGTCATCTGTTGTCATACAGAATCAAAGGAAAATGTCTGTCAAAACAACTTCACATCAGTCAATAGAACTCTATGTTTTGGAATTAAATAGGAGAAAAAAATTTCAAAGTAGATGGCTTACTTTCTACCTGAATGAAAGCTGTTGTGATGGCATATTTTAAATGCTAATGATACTTTGTAGTAAGAACTAAGTAAGTCATCCTATTACATCATTTAAACACCTAAATGTGTTTTGTTTCATTGCAAGACAGAACTGACCCTCCCTTTAAAGGTATTTATGTCCTGGGTGCATTTGAGATTGAAATGCATATTAAATATGTGTATTTTCATGAAGTCATGATCTTTTAAAAACAAATCAATTTGCCAGGCATAGTGGCACGCTCCTATCATTCCAATACTTGGGAGGCTGAGCCAGGTTCGAGGCCAGCCTCAGCAACTTAGAGGAACCTTCAGTAGTTTAGTGAGACCGTTTTAAAAAAAAAGGAATCAGGCGTGGTGGTGCACGCTTATAATCCTACTACTTGGGAGGCTGAGATAGGAGGATCAAAGGTTCGAGGACAGCCTCAGCAAGTAGTGAGACTTTCATCAACCTAGTGAGACTCCATTTCCAAATGAGAAATAAAATCAGGCTGGGGGTGTAGCTCAAAGGTAGAATTCCTCTGGGTTCAATCTCCAGTACACACACACACAAACACACACACACACACACACACACACACACACACACACACACACACAGGGCTGGGGGTGTATAGCTCAGAGGTAGAATGCCTCTAGGTTCTCAATCTCCAGTACTGCCCCCTCAACAAAAGAGAAACAAATTTATCTTTAGGAGAACACAACAGCAAAATTTTACTTCCTATGTCTTGCTTAAACCCAGACTGAGCTGGAAACATAAATGTGGAGATTAGGTCCTTCACTTTGGGTTCATGTTGAAGGATGACCCCAGGATAATTGTAACTGAAAGATTAACTCATTTTAGCAACCATGGAGTTCAAGCCCCTAGGGCAGCTGGAAAAATAGAATCTTTCATTGTAGTCAACAGTCAGCTTCCAATGTCTGATTCTGTCTGGACTTAATTCACCAGAGCCTGAAGAAGCACTAGAGTGAAGGCAATGGAAACCCCAGTTGATAGTGTTTTATGTGTGAGATATCGTTCAAGAGAAGCTATAAGCACAAATAAATTGGCCAAGCCATTAAGACTGCCAAGTTTGGGGAAACACATGTGAACGGTGCTTTTGTAGGGGCTAAAGTAGAGTATCAGTGAATCATAGAGATAAGATGGGGGAAGAAAAACTCTCATGGGTGATTTCAGAGATTCCAGAACACCTTACACACCATCTGATAATTATTGATCCTTCCCTTTCAAACATGACTTTGATTCTGAGAAAAATATGCATGTAGAAAGGTTAAGACTAAAATGCTTCCATTAGTCATATTTTAATGTGAATGGAATAACTTGGAGGATTTTTTGATGAGGAGCTAGAAAGTGTTGTCACCCTGGGATAGGATGGGAGGTGTGTCAAGAAATCTTCAAGTACTTCCCTAATTCTTATTTGAAAAGTTAGTGCAACATGAATATTGAGCCCTCTATCAAAAAGATTTTTGTCAAAGTTCTGCTTTGACCAAAACTGGCTTAATCAAAACAGTAAATTGTTGGTATGAAACAGGTCATAACAACATGGAACATAAGGCAGTTTGAACTTACTAGGAACTGAGGTTATCCTATTTCTTTCCCTCTAGGTCCTACATGGCTCCTATTGACAACTTGTCTCTGTGGATTTATTTCATTCCTTTCTTCTTTGCTGTTTGTCTTCCTTGCATCTCTGCACATACTCCAAAGTTCCATAGTTTTTGCATTTTATTGCTAGCTACATGCAGAGACCAATTCCAAATTAATGGGCAAGAGAAACAGAGGGGGCTAGCTTAAGGCAGGAACCTTGTCTGCTCTAATCTTCTCTGACCAGGGGTGCAGGGTCATGTGGTACAAATATGGCTGCATGCCAAGTCCTCTATTTTTCTCTGAGAAATCATGAGTGGAGCATAAGTTCCAAAACTAATTAAATGCACGAACTCTTCAACTTTCTACTCTTTCTCATACCTGCACAGTCATATAATATGCAGTTTTAATGAAATGGCAACATTTGGAAGAGCAAACCATTTGATCTCCTTTTCCTATAAGTAATTTTCCCCAGTATTTACTCTAACTTCTACTTTTTATGTCCACAAATTGTAAACAATTCTGAAAATGTTCCAGTTCCAAACCATTCTAAGTATATAAATGCATGGAATACATACATATTTATACTTATAAATCAAAACCAGACAAACTTGAGGAAAACATCATATTATAAGTGTTTTCTTCATCTAAACAGATGAAAAGTCAAACAGCCTAATTGAAACCAAACAGCTCTCTTGGTTTGAACGGGCCTAAGAAGTTTTAATTGTTGCTTCATCTTTTAGAGCATTTCTGATTTAGAGATGTTATGAAACCACTGGGAGCAATAGGTTATTGCATGTTGAATCATATTTGAAATTTCTAAAGCTCATATGCATTGCTAAATTTATACTAAGGTTTATTAGGTTTTTGAGACACATAGGGAAAAAAGTACTCCATGTCTTGAAAGTTGGCTGGAAAGATATGTACTAAGTATTGTGATTTGTGCTGAGAAGTTTCTGAGCAATGGATTTTCTAAAACTCTTCATTATGAAGAAATTCTAAAACAATCAACGTCTTCAGGGAATGGAACTAGAAAATAAATATAAAAGTTATGTCTCCATGGGATTTCTACATCATGTCACATTTATTTGACATTATAAACAATGATAAATAGCATTAATAGATTTTAGTCAAATGAGAAAAATTCTTTTCCTGATTACATTTTAAATGTTTTTTTTTTTTTTTTTTACAATTCCTTATGTTGTTTTCTTCACATATACCACATCTCAAATAATTAATACAGCCATAGTAGTTAGATATCATTTAAGGAAACTATCACCTTAAAGTTAATAATTGGAAATAATTGCTGAAATAATAATTGAAAAACTTGTGCTTGATGTCTGGAGTTGTTATTTACCCCTGGGAAAAAGGTGAGGCATTTAGGGACCCCATTAAAAAGCAGCACCCCTTCAGATTAAGGTAGTAAAAACTCTGAGGGGGAATGAGGGCGTCAGGGACCACCATGGGAACAAAAGGCAAATGCATTCCTGGGCCTTAACTCATAACTTGTTAAGGATTCAAAGCATGGAATGTACTTCCCCTACTCTCCCACCTTAATTCATGACTTGTTGGCTATTAAGAGCTGAGTACAGTGGCACATGCCTATACTCCCAATACTTGGGAGATTGAGACAGGAGGATCACAGATTTGAGGCCAGCATGTTATAATTTAGCAGGTCAGTGTTTCAAAATAAAAAGGCCTACGGTATAGCTCAGTGGCAGAACACCTCTGGGGTTCAGTCCCACTACCAGAAAAAAAAAATAGAATATAATATATGCCTTTCCCTATCCTCTCACTCACTAACTCTCAAATAGTCTTATCAACTCCAAAAAACCAGTATTTATAAGGCAAGGATACCCTGGCCATGACTCTTCAAGGACAAATGACATAAAGAATAAAAATATCAGCCGGGTGTGGTGGCGCACACTTGTAATACCAGCATTTGGGAGGCTGAGACAGGAGGATCCGGGTTCGCGGCCAGCCTCAGCTACCTAGTGAGGCACTCAGCAACTTAGTGAGACCCTGTTTCAAAATAAAGAATAAAAAAAATAGGGCTGGGGTATAGCTCGGAGGTAGAATGTCCCCTGAGTTCAATCCCCAGAACCACAAAAAAAAAAAAAGAATAAAAATATCGAGGAGTTATCTAAACAGTCAATTTCCAGGGTCCTTAGCTGGTTACTCGCCATGATTTATGGTTTCTTCTATTCCCACCTATGTGCTCTCTTAAATGCTGCAGCATTGCATAATTATCACCAGGCGGAGATGTTTATACAGGATGTGATATTGATGAGATGTAATATTTGGCACCAGAATGACCAACTAACCCTTGTTTAGAGTTAAAATGCTCCCAGAAAAGGTACCTAAGGCCAATTAACATTCTAAACTCTAGCCCATCCCTGCCACCTTTTCTTGTGAATAAAACTAGCTCCCTCCTTTGTCCTGAGAGTGAGCCTGACTACCTTGGTCAGTGTTATGCCTCCTTCTGCTGGGGCAAGGTGTCCCAGTTGCAGTTGTGCTTCTAATTCTTCTGATAAAGAGCACAAGAGCTCTTTGAGCCTCTTCTAAAATGCTTTGATACAGCAAAATTTGCCCCGGGAGAGGTTGCCAAGCATGATAGCATCATCTGCCTTTGTAGTTAACATATGCTATCAAAAACCAGAAAAGTGGTGTTTCTTCTCCATTTAATTCTCAACAATTTAACTTCACATTTGTAAAAATCTTAGTGTCTCCTGCTCAGGTTTAAAACAATTTCTTTGAAGTCTTCCCTATGAAGTATACTTTCACCTAAAAGTTCAAAATTCTCTACGAATGACTGATACTCATTTTTCATTCTACTTTTGTGATGATAAATTCAAAGCAAAGTGAGGGGAAGTCTTCAGTACCATTATCACATATGTGAAATTGTTTACATTGTACTTTATGCTTGGCTGACTCACATCTATAATATAAGAAATGCCTTTGGTCACCTATACACGCATCATTATCCATTCAAAAAATAGCATGGAAGGCGGGCGTGGTGGCACACGCTTGTAATCCCAGCATTTGGGAGGCTGAGACCTGAGGATCCGGGTTCGCGGCAAGCCTCAGCTATCTAGTGAGGCATTCTGCAACTTAGTGAGACCCTGTTTCAAAATAAAGAATAAAAAAAATAGGGCTGGGGGTGTAGCTTGGAGGTAGAATGCCCTTGAGTTCAATCCACAGCACCGCAAAAAAAAAAAAAAAAAAAAAGCATGCGAGCATGCGTATGTGCATATGTACGCACATGTGTATCAGAAAGGATTTTGTTGAAGAAATTGAAGTATTCAAGCTTTCCAGTGGTTTGATGACATGATTTTCCAGTACTTCTTCCAAGCTTCTTTTATAATCATTATTTGTATGAAGTCATTCAACTTGGAAATAATTGCTTGCCAAAGCTGAGTTTCTCTGGTGAACCACTCAACATCAGCTTTGGTTTTACAAGGAACACCATTCTTTCTGTGCTGTTAATCTTGGCTCAGAAACATCATATATTATCCTTTCCACTTGAACAGTTCAGCTCCTGTTCTTTTAGTTATACTTTGGAGCCATTAGACTTACTTCTGGAATATAAATACGAGTCACCTAGGTAGTGACTCTGAAAATAAATTTTCTAAGTATAGATATATGGAACTTCTTCCCAGGGCAACATTTAGCAATAGGCTTCCAAGCATTTCCCAAACTTGCTTTGTTTAAGAAAACTATTGGCATTTTATTACAGAGTTTTGTTTATTCTTATTTTAACTTTTGAGATTAAGTTGCTATGATACTGTGTCTCAAAACTTGACATAGAAGTTAAATTATTTAAGTAATTAGTGCTTCCTATAAAAATACTCCTAAGCACTAAATTCTAATTTTTATTTGCTCTTTTAATTTTACCTCATTTAACACTGCACTTCTGAAAAGCTATTAACATAGTCATAGCATTAAAATTTGATAAACAAATTAATAATTTAAGTATTCAGTGTATTCATCTACAGAATAAAGAATTTCATCATCAATTTATTTTCTAACCAAAATGACTTAAAAACTATCGAACTGGAACTTTATCAACATAGCATGGGCTTGACTTAATAAATCAGCTCACAGGATATATGAACAATATGAAGAAGTAAATTGAAATTGCTTTCTTGTTTTAGGTTCACAATGAAGATTTTCCCTTGTCAGGTCCTAGTGAAATTATGTCTCTATGTCTTCCAAATTCAGAGGAACTGTGTCATAGAAAATTATCAGGCAATATATGTTTGTAAAGGTGATTTGCTTGTAAGAATTCTCTATAAAAAAGAAATCACTTATACTGAAATTACATCAAATGAATGATGCTACTTCATCAAAGTATTATGCTAAAAGGCCACTGAAAAGGAAAAACATTAATAGAAAAATGATAAAATGTTGAAGCTTATAACAAACAAGCATATTTTTGAAAGTTTGATATTAATGACAGGCCTACAGGTGTTTTACAATATTTTCTTCTTAGCAGAAAAAATAACTGAACCACTCAAAACCTGAAAGTTCATATGAGACATGAATGTATTTATGATAAATATATTTTATATTCAAACTGACTTTATCAATATAAGAAAGTTTGCTTAATTACATATGACTCTAGTTATAGCTTCAGGAAGATTTTCTGGCATACATACAAATAAATACTATTGCATGTGTAATTTCAATTGCTTTCCAATATACTTACCATTTATATACACCAAAGTGTGATGATGAATTTTTACTTTAATTTTATTATCATTATTATTATTATCATTTTGTAGTACTGGGGATTGAATCCAGGAGTGCGCTACCGCTGAGCTACAGGCTCAGCCCTTATTTTTTTAATTTTGAAACTGGATCTCATTAAATTACTGTGTGCTGGCCTCGAATCTGCCATCCTCTTGTCTCAGTACTGGAATTACGGGCATGCACTGACATGTTCATCTTATGAATTTTTTCATGCACATATGTGCACATAAACAAGAACATGCACTAAGTGTCTCTTTAATTAAAAAAGTGAGAATGTAGGTAATCTTGAATTAACATATTCTGCAAATCCCAAACTACAAAAACCCAATATATAATATCAAATCCTTTCACTGCTCTTGTTTCTAAATCTGTGATTACTGAGTAGAAAAAAAGACAACCCATACTGCATCTCCTTTCTGTGATTTTTAAAAGAAACTTTTATTGCTGATTGTTCATATATCTCAACTAAAATAGACAAAAAGGACTTTGGGTGAGAACTTTAAATTTAAAAAATGTAGAAACCCTATTATGGGGAACTATATAACTCAATGGTAGAGTGCTTGACTAGTATGTATGAGTGCTTGGTTTCAATCCCACAAACAAACAAAAAAATTAAATGCAATAGGCATGTCATATTATGCTGGGTTTCCTAAATAATATATATTTTAAAGGAAAAAATAAATTGAAGACATGTAAATTAGAAGTCATATCTAAAGGGTTTACACAGTAGAAAAGACACAAAGTCAAACCATATCAGTGAAATCACTTTTATTTTTATTTTTCCACATAGATAACTTCATGTCAACTACAAAATTCATGAAATGAAGAATTGATCATGAAACTGCAAACTCAAAATCACTGGAGTGATAAACAGGTTTCCCCTAAATGATTGTTAAAAAAAAAGTAACCAGGATACCATAAATTCATATTTAAGTAGTAAACATGGCATATATTTAAAAACAATAAATATAGATTAGCAGTAGAGAAATTAATAGCATAAACAGCATGGAATACATTTTAATTTTTAAGACAGATGAAATTTCTAGGCACAGTTTTAGGCATTAAAGAGGACACAGAGGCATAGGTTAGTGTGCGCTGCTCTGTACAAAAATACAGTCTGAATAAATTACATTGCTAGCCATACAATTAGACATCACTTACCAGTCAGTTCATTGCATGTTTAATAATATACAGGTACATGCTAATCCATATATATCATTTATATTTCAAACACATAGCTCTCTCTATATTTGTCTTTAAAATTTACAATGTTGAACTTACAAAAAGCTAAATACTTGTGCAAGAAATCCAAATAACTAGCCCTGCTGAGTACTTTTATGCTATGTGTGTGTGTATATATATGTGTGTGTGTGTAGTGTGTATATATATATTTTTTTTTCTCTAAGATAAACAATGGGTTTGTGGTTAACAATTTTGCTTATGAAAACATCAAACAAACCTAAAGCTGCAAAGACATAATGTTAATGTTAAGTGAAAACCTCACTCATGTTTATTCTGATAAACAAAGTAGTATTTCAGATGAGCAACAATTTTCTTGTTGTACTGAGCCTTGTTAGTAATGAAACACTTCGAAATATTAGTGATGGTAGAAATACAGCACAGGGCTCTACACCAGGGAGGGAAAAAGTGACAGAAGAAATCTACCTTTCAGTACAATGCAAAAATGTGTGCCTCAACCTAATGTATTCAGTCACTATCTAGCTTGTCGTATTGACAGAGAATGAAAACTTGATAAAACTAGATATATTGTTCTAACAGCACACTGCATCCTCCACTAGGTCCAAGAAAAGTGCCTCATTGATGTCAGCACCAAAGTACTGTTCTTCCAATATTCAGGAATCAAGAGATCTCATAATAAAACATGTTTAGTAGCTAAAATTCCTATCCAAATGTAGTATTTCTCATGCTGCTCTGACAATATGCGATTAACTGCAAGAGAGTCTGACCCAGATTTTACTATTTCTCAAGAAAATTGCTTCAAGATATTCTATAATACTAATACCTTACTGAAAATTTTCCACTCGTAGGTTCTCACAATTCATACTTTTATAAAGGTTTCTCTCTAAGATACATTTAATCACTTTTGTCTACTACTACTACTAAACTTGGCAATAATAAACCTGGTACTTCATATTTATTTTGTGATTCTATAGAAAATTCATAAGATAAGTGGTTTTTGGCATTTGAATAACAAAATAGTTTATTCAGGAGGGGGAAGAGGGCTATTGTTTTTGGCAACCATTCTTAAGACAAGTTGAAAGCAGAACTCTGCTCTGGGAGGTAAAGCTAATTATAAATACTATTGATGTGGTCCTACTCTTGACGAATTTTGCAATACAATAGTACATAGGAACGTTTTAAGTTATTTTTCCAATGCTTCTTTCTGCAAGAGGGCTAAACCAAAACATACTGTTTTAGTGTCTTTGTTAAAAAAAATAATTATTATAACCTTTATATTAGAATTGTGTATTATATATAAAAATAAGTTCACAATTAAAGTATCCAAATTTGTATATTAAACAGAATCAACATAAGTTTGCAATGAGAGATTAGTTGCAAACTTATTCCCTATTATTGATATTTCCTTCCCTTGGAATAGTCAATAAATGATTCCCCTATATAAATCCATCATAATTGTGTGCAGAAATCAGTTAGCTTATCAGTTAACTTTAGTGGACCAGGTGATAACCAAATGAATTCTACTCCTTTACCAAGACATTTATATAAATCTACCACTACGTCTCTTTTTAAATGAAGACATTTAAAATACTTGCAAAAAAATAGCAGTCTTCTATTTTAATGAAATTTGCACAAAGTGATCATCCTAATTGCTACTCGCTTTTGAACTACAATGCTTACAGAAGAATCATTAATTTTGAGATTAACACCATTTCAATGTTTCTTCTTAGGCAATTCTATTAACACTTTCCAGTGAAACAGTACAGAACATAGAGCAAAAGCTTTAAGGTACATGTACTTTTGTATGGTAAGTAAGTGTGAATACCAATCTAAGCCTCTTAACAATGTGTACAAGGTTAGTGTCTAAACCACTTCACTAGAGCAAATATTAATTTTATGTGTAATCAGTGAATGTATGTGGAGGGTTAGGGAAAAACTTACTATGATTTATACTAATGGTTCACTTTCTATAAAAATATTTAGGATCATTACATGTGCACAATTATTTGCTGCAATGTTTGGTAAATGATTTAAAGGGTACAAAAGCAACTCATGACATTTCTTTCTGATTGCCCCAGGGAGAGCAGAGGTCCTTGATTTTCTCCCATTATACATGAAACTGAGGCACAATGTGTAACCACATAACGTAAAGCACATATCTCCATGTCTTGACTTCCTTCCCAGGGAGATGCTCACTGATAAAGCATAATCTCCCATTAAAAAGAATATTCTTGAAGGTGGAATGTGTACCATTAACCAGTTAGTTATATTCATAACTCCCACTAGATCCTGAAGGACAGTTCACATTTCAAGAGCTCACTCAAGCAAATAACCAATAGCCAATATAGTCATTGAATAAACAGGTGATAAGGGTTCTAACAGTGGAATCCTTGTCAGCCCAAAGCAACTTCTAAATGCTGTTTATACCAGCTGCTCTCCTACAGGCAATAGAAAATTCAGGCAATTCTCATTTCAACTAGATTCTCACAATGGTTGCTGTCATATAGACCCTTCACTTGTCAAAAAAAATGACATGAACATATTGGAAGTTTGCAGCATTTGCCTAAGTCTAATCAGCTCTTTTAATTTGTGCAGGTCCCTAAAATGGATGCATAAGCTGGTTATGATGTTTACAAACAAAAGGCAAAAGATACTAAATCAACTGAGCAAACTGCTTTGATGCTCCACAAGTATTTTAGAAAAGAGTGAGTTAGAAAAGATGTAGATGTAAATCTTTTGTTGGGTGGTTGGTTTTTCTATTTGTTTTAAATGTGACTTGGTTTTAGTAGTAGTCTTCATAGTTCTTAGGGTTCAGGCAGTAAAGGATGGCACCCCCAAACGAAAATATAGTTGCACCCCAAGCAAGGCCATAACCCCAGTTGAACTCATGATAAATTTTCAAGCTCACAGTTTCAATGAACTTGATTGGATAAAGGACCAGGCTGCAAACCTGTAAAACAACTGAAAGAAAAGCAAATCAAAATTAGAAAATGTTATTTACAGGAAGTAAAACAATATAAACATATAACTATACATATTAGGGTTGCTTCTTAATTAAATTAAAATAAAAGGGGAAAATTTTAAAGTACTGCTTACTGTAGATGGAAAACTTTAAAATACTAACATTTTTTACACACTCACAATATAGTAAGAATTACCCTATTTGTAATTAGTGATTCTCACCTTACAAATACATATACAATTATTAAGTATTATTAGTTAAGCAAAATTCTCCTATACAGAACCTGTAAATTTAAGAATAGTGACCTCAATGCAAACTTAAACCCTTGTTATTTATTTATGTGCTCGAGGAACTAGGGAATACAAATTCCTGTCTACTGATGAAACTGATCAACCAGTGAATCATGATATGTGCCTTTGTTGTCATTGTTGCTTCGCATCTAACACAGTCTGGTATTCCAGAAAGTTCTACCTTGATGTTTTTTTTCCTATTACTCTGATCCAAAAGTAGCTTCATTTTTTCCATAATTCAGTCTATGTTTCTCATCGTTAAAGAGGCTCGAAAATTATCTTTGTCAAGAAATCACAATTAATTATAATCTTTTTTGTTGGATCTAACAGATGATATTTATGTATCTCTTTCCCACCTATTTTCGAAAAACAATTAAGTCAATGAAGGCATGGGAGATAATGTTACTGAAAAACTTAGGATAATGATGGCTACTACAGTAGAGGACAAAATTTAGCTATTATCGCCTAGTTAAGATCTCAGTTCCCAGTCAGTACCAAAGAGAACATATGATGAGACATACTAAATAAAGTAAAAAAAAAAAATCAGGAATGCAGGAGAGGGGAAGTTTTCTTAAAATAAAATTAAAGTGGCATATATCCTGTGGATATTTCTCTATGGGAGACCCTGAATTACACAAGAGATGACATCATCTCTTTAAAATTCATAACTCTTTATTGGATCAATTTTTATATAATTTGTAGTTTATTTAAATCAACTTAGTAAGAATTTATGAGATGGATCTCCCTCATTCTCTATTCCATGACAGTTTCAACACACAAGAAATGGACAATGTTCTCCCTAAAAATCTAGGGTAAAGTTATATATAATAGGGGTTGATAAACTACTGAATCTGGTCTGCTGCTTATTTTCAAAAGAGTTCATTGGAACATAGACATGCTCATTCATTTACAAATTGTCCATATTACAATGTCAGATAAATCTAAAAGTACTTCCTTTTTGGACCTTTACAAAAACAGTAAAGAGTCAACCTGATATATACAGTAAGATTTTTGGTTTAAATGATTATTGTTTAATTCACCTTAAAAGTACTATAAATTCCTGAAATTCAAGGACAAAAATGTGAACAAATTAAGGAATGGGGGAGAGAAAATTATATATATATATATATATATATATATATGTATATATATATATATTATATATATAAAATACACACACACACACATATATATTTTTTTTCATAAAAAATATTAAACTTTTCTTTTTTGGGAGGGTATTGGGGATTGAACCCAGGGGCACTCTACAAATGAGCTACACTCCCAGCCCTATTTTTTCTTTATTATTATTATTTTTTTTTATTTTGAAACAGGGTCTTGCTAAGTTGCTGAGGCTGGCCTCAAAACTGCCATCCTAACTGCCATCCTACTGTCTCAGTCTTCCAAGTGCTGGGATTACAGGTATGCACCATGGTGCCTGGCAATTTACTAAAGGTTTTAAGAACAGCAACAGGAAGGGTAGTATGTTTAATGAAACTGGAACTTTATGCTTTAATATCTATGCTCATCTATTCTTGGCACCTGTAGAGGATCATATTACCAATATGATTAACATTTCTGGGAAGTCTACAAAACAATCGTCTACCTCTGACATAAAACTGATAAAATACAACAAATTAATGAAGGCATGATTCCTCAGAAACATTACTTTCTATAGAATCTGAATAGGGAGCAAGAGATCTATCTGGAGCCAGATTTAAGAATTTCAAACATCTTTGCCTTGTAATTCAATATTTCTATGTTACTACTGAGAGTGGACAGATAAATGGGTTTATGTAGAAGGTGAATCTTTTCACATCCAAAATAGAAATCACACCCTGTTTTTAGATTAAAAGTCTCATAAAAAGTTTTAGGTCATTGTTAGGACTCAGCTGAGAGCATATTATATAACCTACATTATCTATTTTTAGCAAGTAAGTGATGAAATGTATATTAAGTAAAAAAAAATTATGTTGTGTGCCTTTGTGAGGAAAAGGGAGCTTTCATGTTGTAAATGTCTTAAAGCTAACAAAAAGTCAATTACTAGTAACCAATGAACTACAGAAAAAGACATTCTAAAGTTACCAAACATGTTTCAAAAAGTATTCTACTAGCCGGGCGTGGTGGCACACGCTTGTAATCCCAGCATTTGGGAGGCTGAGACCAGAGGATCCGGGTTCGTGGCCAGCCTCAGCTACTTAGTGAGGCACTCCGCAACTTAATGAGACTTGGTTTCAAAATAAAGAATAAAAAAATAGGGCTGGGGGTGTAGCTCAGAGGTAGAATGCCCCTGAGTTCAATCCCCAGTACCACACACACACAAAAAAAGTATTCTACTTAGGTTTCTATAATCTAGTCACTAATCATTTCATTGCTGGTCCTGCCCAGGATATGACTGAGATATGAAGGAAACAGTTCAAATTATGCTATACTCATATATCAAAGTATCACTACCAATCTCACTATTATGTACAAGGAGGGGTGGGACCTGAGAGAAGCACACCAAAACCTGCATGCATGTTTGTTTGTATGACATTGAATCTCACTATGATGTATAATTACAATGTACCAATAAAAGTATATTAAAAGAGAAGTGTGAGTTAGGTAGAGTAATTCATTTGCTTATTCAACAAATTCATCTATAATATGAATATCTGACTACTTCTAAAGTGGTACAGTGTAAGGAATTATTGGTAACAAAAGAGACAAAGCTGCTATTCTTGTGGACAGGTAGCCCATTAGTAAATAAATACTGAATAAAATGGCAGATACTGCTGAGAGCCAGGAAAATCCAAGAAAGCAGAACCAAACAGAGGGATGAGGGTTATTCTTTTAGATCAATAATGGGGGAAAGCCACTTTGAATAGGAAACATCTGAGAATAGACCTGAATAGCAAAGAGGTCCAGGTCAATACTTGGGAGTGAGCATTCTAGGTGGAGAAGGGCACGGGCAGTATCCAACTCCTGACCCAAAGCATATCTGGTGCATTAGAATACTAGGAAGAATGCTGTAGTTGTAGTACAGAGGCCAGGGAGGAAGAGAATAGTCCTGGAAGGGACAGGAGGGTTCTCATCATGTATGGTACATGGACAGCCTTGAGGACCATGGTTAGGGTCTGGATTTTATTCAAAGTGTGACAGACAGCTGCTAGAGAGTGAGCAGGTAAGTAATAACTAATCTGAATTCTATTTAAAAAAGGATTACACTGCTTCTTTTGCAAATGGGCCAGTGCCTGGAGTAAAGTGTTTACCTGCATTGCTTTCAATATTCATATTAATGTGTTTTACTTAATAAGTACTTGGTCTCCATGGCACAACATAATAACATACTTTTATTATAGTGGAAAAGTAGAAACATAACTCCATTAGGCTCCAGTGGCATAGTTTCTTAAATAGCTTTTTTAGAACTTTATTGTGTTGAAGCCAGATGAAAATTACCCTAAAACACTTTATGCCTCTGAATTATTTTACTTTCTCTGGAATAACAGAGAAAAATACATGTCGAAACTGAGAAAAAAATATAAACCTACATTAGTAAATAATTTTCTCCACATAATAAAACAAATGTCTGTACATAAAAATGGCTCCTTGTCTTTCATAAATTCTGCAAAGGAAGGGAGGACTAGAGTCTAGAAGTCAAATGCGATCACACCATATTTCTATTTTACTATGAATCAATGAAAGATATTAGGTTTTTGCTGTTGCTGTGGTATTCTCTGTGCTCTGCCTCAGGGCCAACATAAGTAAATTCATGGAGCATTTCAGAATTTGAATATAATTTTGGGTTCATTTTATGTTGCCCATCTTTTGTGAAAAGAGGCAATAATACTGCTGACCACAAAACTGTGGAAAGAAGTATGATAGGAAGTTGAAGCCAATACTTCCTGTGCTTTCCCTAGTTTTAAGGCTGTATTTTCAGTATTAAGATATTCAAATTATTCAACAGGAAAAATACTCAGTATTTTTTAAGAGAATATTTCAATATTTAAGCAAATATTTATTGGGTGCCCACTGTGTTCTAGATGAAGGGAGTAAGTTATAGAGGGCATGGCCCTTGACCTTTGCCATATCACACTATGAGAGTGGGGGCAGAAACAGAGATAAATACAAATTGATACATTTACTAAGCTCCAAATACATGTCAAACACCAGTCCTGCTTAGAGAATAAGGGGAAGGCTTCAGAGTAGAAGCACTTTTTGAACTGGTCTTGAAGGATGGGTAGGACTTGGTGAGAAGAAAAAGATGAAAAGACCTCTAGGAAGAAGCAACAGTATAGAGCTCAGAGGTACAAAGTGTTCCTATAGGCAATTCATGTGGGTGGAATGAAGGGTGCATGCATAGTGACATGTTCAGTTCAGACTATAAAAGCCTTAATGTATCATAAAATAATAGACTTTTTTTCCTCTAAGGAGACATTCAAAATGTTATTTTAATTGTAGATGCCATTGATGCCCTATCCATAAACTCTCATCCTCACCACTTCCATACATGTCAACCTGACTTTCAATTGTGAACACTTGCATTTCTTTGCTTGAGTTTCCTCTGGCCACTAAAGCTACTTTGCCTGCCTGTGGGGCAGGTCAGACGTTCTGGAAAATTAACACTGCTGTCCATCAATCACAACCAATGGCCCTTATCATAGACCCCAGAGGTTGGTGTACAAACAACCCTGCTTCCTAGTCTTTCCTGTAAGATGAATCTTCTCCCGGAAGATTAAGCCAGCTGCTTTTGCTTCAAGTGACAACTGGCTTGGTAATATACCCTTTATTGGCTGCTTTCCAACTCTGTTTCATTTTCCACATCCCTTACTATATCCCTTTATTTTATTTCCCAAATAAAGTATTTGCACTTGATTCCTTGTTGCGGGGATCATTTCTGTGGAAACCAAAGTGGCAAATGATAAGACCAGATCCGTAATTCAAAAATAGAACTCATGTGTTTTTGTGCAAGACAGACTACATGGGGAAGAGAGTGGAGGACAGGCCCCTAGGGGGTTGGTCAGTGCCTGAGTACCTGCATACTGTGATGACTAAGGTACTATCAGTAGAAAAGAAAGGTCAGGGAATGTAAAGAAATGATTCTAAGCAAGAACTGTATAACTCAATTCTAGCAAAGGGAAAAGGAGTCGCAGATATTGTAAGTCAGTTATTATCATAGAAAAACAAAAGGAAGTAAGGGGAGACAAAATCTGGGACATGTGCCGTGCCACTTGAGGAACAGGTGTGGCCTTAACTAAAGTAATAATAGTGACATATGAAAAGGTACAGGTTTAGGATAATTTAAAGGCAGAGTTGATAGGCCTTACCAGCTAGGTCCCTAAATATACAATTTACATGGAAGAAATGATAATTTGAAGAATAAGGACATTTTCCATGAAGTACTAATATGAAATTAATTATAACTACTAAGAGTAGTAGTATGAAATTAATTATTTGGCAATGATATCATAAATTGCACCAATCAAAATGTAGTTTTATATTAGCACATGGAAAGTAACATGGAATCTATAGATATGTGATAGATAATTTCCTTTTAGTTTGAAATCTAAGATGGACAATTTTTTCCTGCCAAAATCTAGATCCTTAATGGCTCTTGCCCTCTCACTCTGATTTATAGGATAGTTACAAGGGGTGCAAAACAAACTCCTCTAATCAGAGATGATCAGAGACAGAAACAAGTTGCAGGATCCTGAAATTAGATCACCATTCCAGATAAATAATCACAGGAGTCTTTTTGTAGATATAACAAAAGAAAGCATCATTAATAATATAAGTAGTGATAATGTTATTTAAAATTTGAATCATAAAAGACTGAAAATTTTCTGTAATTTGTACTAAAGTATAAAGTCCCTATGTATAAAGTCTCTCTAAGGGACTTCAGACACATAAGGGGAGATACTAGTGGAATATTAGAAGAGGATTTGGAGAGGGAGGTGAGAAGGTGAAAGGGGAGACCTGATAAATGAAACAGTTCAAATAATGTTATGTTCAATATGAAGTTATTAATACAAATTTTAATATTATGTATAGGAAGAGGGAGGAAATGGTGGAAGGACCCAGAGGGAAATACACTAAGTATAATTTAGGCAGGAAGGAGACATTGGGAAGGAAAGGAAAAATATAGCTTTAAAATCTGGAGAGTTCATAGACCCTGCCCCCACCGGAAATCCTTTTGGACAAAAGCCAGACTTCAGTGACCTCCCATCTTCTAAACCTGAGAAAGGAGGAGGATCCAACTTGGAACTCCTACCTATCAACCGCCAATACCTGAGAAAGGAGGAGGTCCAGTCTGCTTCTGTGCCCGCCCTTCTTAAAAGTTTATAAAAAGGCCCCCTTCGGGTGTAGCTCGGAGGTAGAATGCCCCTGAGTTCAATCCCCAGTACCGCCAAAAAAAAAAAAAAAAAAAAAAAAAGGCCCCCTTCCTCTCTTCCGTCTCTTTGCCTACATGGCCGGGAAGATCTCCGCTTACCTGTTTTCCCCGAGTCCCTAGGTTTCCTAAATAAATACCTGCCTTTTGTTCCTGACTGGCACGTGTTAAAATTCTTTTTATCACGGAGGCCAAGGACCCACAAGTGGGACCTTGTTATCCTACAACACTATCACTCTGAACCGCATTATGATGTATAATTACAATCCACCAATTTATAAACAAAAAGAACACAATCATCCTAAATCCCTGTTGGGTATAATAGTGATCTGAAGATAGTTCAAAAACCAGACAATTTAGACAATTAAAGAAGAAAACCAAGAAAAACAATCTTATAATTTCATCAAGTCCTTAGTGAAGAGAACTAGATATCAGTTATCAGAATCATGTCATATCCTCTCTATCATTGTCACCTAGCCCAAAAGAAATGTGCTGTACTAAACTGCTGCACTGATCATTTGTAGTCTTTACAACATCTCTAATGGCTGAATTTCTTCAGGTATTATTCCAATTTATTAACATAGTGATTGGCTTTCACGAATGGAAGAGAAAAATCTTTTCATGACATGTTACATATAACCAGTAGGTTTTACTAACACTAAAGTAATGACTATTGAAAACCAAGTTTCCATAATCAGTATCAAAAGAGAATGAGGAAAATTAAATCTCAGCATATGCACATTTAAAAAATGTAACAATATAATGCTCATTTTGGGTCTCAGCAGGTAGAACAACACTTTATGAATTTTGCTGCAGGGAGTCCTCTCATTATTTTATAATTTACTAATATATGTGGTACCTAAAGCTAAATCAAAATCTTTATTTTGTCCAAATTCATTACCTTTAACTTACAATATATTTTGTTATAAGTACTTACTATCACATTTTCATAATTTTCCTATACTTGGAAAAATTCAGATTGTTTTAAAAAAACTAGAAACTTAAAGCTATATTCTAAACCTGTTTATAATAAATGGCATCAACAAGGAATTTCTTTATAGACTGTGCTTTTGTCGTTATGCAGTAAGTTAAAAGCTAAATGCAATAGTAACTAGTTATACACAATATCAGATATTTATAATAAATGACTATAGTAACTCTATGTGATTCTTAAATGAGAAATATCTATATAGTCTAAAAGCTATTTGAAACAACTCTAATTAAAATACTTATCAATGGGAGAAATTTATCAAGAAATTTTATTATAACTGATGATCCAATCACTATGTTAATAAGTTCTAGCTGCAAAAACAACATATTAAATTGATAAACTAAATTATTATTATTATTTCATTCTGAAGTAGAAAAAAAAAGGTCATGGTAAATCCATGAACCAAGAAATAAATTAAGAATAGTGATGGATCTTTAGGGGAATCTTCCTGTTGTACTAAATCATTCACTCTATTCTTTCATTACACACATACTATGGTCACTACCTAAGACTTAAAAATATTCCCTATAGTCATGCTTCCAAATATATTAGAACACATCTGTGGTGATACTTTGGGCAGTTTTTCAGTTGTCTTGATACAATGTTTAGTATATAACTTGAACTCAAGAAATAATTCAATGAATGTGCAAAGGAGTCAGTAGTGAATCAACCAGTTTAAGATTCAGTAGCCTTCCAGTCCCAGGTCTACCAGTTACTACAATGCGATCTTGAACAAAACACTTATGAACTAGATGTACTTCTATATTCCTTCAGCCTTTTGAACCTTCATATTTAAAATACCTACATTCTGACTAGTATTTGTGGGTATAAGATGAACACAAACAGCAGGGGGCAGCAGAACACTTTGGATTTTATAATTTTAGATCAAATTACCCTTTAAATCCTGAGAAATTTCATCTACTCCAACCTTAAAACAGCTTTTTAAAATCTAACAGCTTAGATGGTTCTGTCAGTGTCTTCATTATTGACAGTCACAGGGGCTTATTTTGCAGTCTTCAAATCAGATATGATTGACAGGTTAAGTTGAAGCCAACACAAGAATATTTCAGTTTGAGTCAAAAAGAATAATATATTCAAGGATATTCTTATAAATGAAAATTAAAACTCATCAAATACTGTACTGGCTTTTAGTCCACATGCCCCTTTTCTACATAGCTCTCTATCTTTCAGATTACTTTGGCTGCTAAATTAATGAACACACAATTAGCCTCATATAATTAACTTGTTTTCCAGTTATGTCATGATTTTTCAGTATAACCATGGTTATTCCCAAAGAGATATATGCCTTTAAGGGTTCAAGTTTTGTAATTTTTTCTTCCAGTTTCATGTCAGAAAACATGGTTTCCATTGGTTCACCAAAAGGACAGTAGAAAGGGGAAAACTAGATGTGAAAGACTGTTGGTAAATACATCTGCTGCAATTCCTAAGGAGACAGCCCTGTCAAGAAGTATTATTTATTTATATTTTAGTTACAAGTGGCCACTGCGCTCTGTGAAATGCTTAACACCCTGAAAACTGATATTATGATGTATTCAGTCAATTTACCTTAAAATATAACAAATGCACTCAATTTTTATGTAATATAGCAAACACATAGTGCTTCTGCATGAGACAGAAGAATGAAGTAAGATTCATGAAACTTTAATACTGGTTTGAAAGTAATGAATATATTTACCTGCTGCAAAAAGCATGACAGCAACAGGTCTGTAGAAGCGCCGTCGAGATCCCACGCAGATAGAAATCAAACCCACGAGGAATGCGATGAAAATGATGGCAGCACCACCCAAGAGTAAAGCCAGAGTAGCAATCTGCCAATCTGGAAAGAAAAAAAGAAAGGCATTGCTTTTAAGCACTAAGTCTGCAAATAATCAACAGAACTATGCTCAGCATCCTTCATCTTGCTGCAACTCAACAAATGTGATTTTACTGCACAATAAGCATTGTTTGGGGTTTGAAATGTTTTGCAACAAAAATTAATATTAATGACTTTATTCAGAAATGGCTCCTTTGCTATGCTCAGGCAGAGAGTTTTTAGACCAAGTGTTTGCCACGCTTTTCTTCCAAGGACTCTATTAAGCATTTGTATTAAATTGAGTGTCTTCTCCATGACCTATTTTCAACATTATTGTAATTCAAATTTTTATTGAGCTATGAAGTTCACACATCTTAAGTATGGAAAATAAAGATGAGGATGAATTTACATATATATGCGCGCGCGCGCGTGTGTGTGTGTGTGTGTGTGTGTGTGTGTGTGTGGTATATACATATACCAATGTAACCACCATCCAGATTAAGATCTCAGATATTTCCTTTACCCAAAAGGTTCCCTTGTGCCCTTTCCCTGTCAATAACCACCCACTCACCCATATCCAGGATACTAACAACATCTATCACCACGGATTAGTTTTGCCTGTTCATAAATAGTATGAACTCTTTTGTGTCTGACTTTTAAGTCCTGAAATTCATCTACATTGTGACAGTAGTGCATTCCTTCTTACGGCTATTCCTTCTAAGAAAGGCTTCCTTTAGCTCATAAAAATTCCCCAAGTGTTCATCTGCCTTCCTTCCACCCTGAGAACAACTCCCCAGCAATTAGCATCACAATGATTTGTTGTTTGTTTTCCCCTGTCTTTTACGCCATTCTTATCTTACTCTTGTATTTACAATCAGACAGATAGCTTCTGAAATTCTGAATTCCTAGAGAGCCAGAATGAACTCTTAAGGGCCATTCAACCAATTTTCTTCATTCATACAAGAAACAGTAAGCCTATATTGACTACTTACTATTTGCAATCCTCTGTACATGGATATATCAACAGTCTCTCTCACACACTTAGTAAAAAGTAAGCATCATAGAATGCAATTATCACTTCTTATTTGATAAAGGTGTAGTCATTATATGACAGAAAATTGGCACATTTTCCATTCATAAGAAGAGTATAAGATGCTCTGCATAAGAAACTAAGTGAAACCATCAAAGTACTACACAGGTTAGCAAGCATCACATAAAAGGATACTGCAGAGAACAGCACTCTTTAAGTGGTGATAAGAAGTCCCAGGCTGCCTCTCTTAGCCATCAGTTTAATGTACATGCAGGAAATGTAAATAGATTTTAATCTGCTGTTAAATTGCAATGTACCCTATTCAAAGTCCAGACTCATGATATTGTGATGCTTCCCTCTGAAATTATCCCTCTAGAAAGCTTCCAAAGTAGCTCTCCATGACTGTAACCTCGGGTACTTAGGAGGCTAAGGCAGAAGGATTGTAAATTCAAAATTAGCCTGGGCACTTAGCAACAACCTGTCTCAAAAAAAGAAAGTTAAAAGCTGTGGTTATAGTTCAGTGGTATTGTGCAAGGTCCTATGAACACCAGTAGCACAAAAACGAAAAAGAAAGAAAAGAAGATTTAAAAACTTCCAAAGTATCCTTTCCCACATCCTCTCCTACTAAGAAATTCTGGATGTTTCACTAGCACTCAAGTAGAACTTGCACAGCAATCAGGAAACAAATAAGGGAAAATAGAACAAATCCACACTTCTTAAAATATAAAGATGAATCACAAGAAAAGTAGAGAGCAGTTTTTATGCCTCTATTTGTAACAAAGCCATATAACTTCAAACAAAAATATATCTGGCTTTCAACTAGAAGTTAAAAGGATTGCCATACTATGGCTTTTTCATTCCCTAACAGCATGTAGCTTTGAATTAAAAAGCCAAAAGAATAATCTTTATTCTTGGAAGTCTCTAAATTTCTTTGGGAAAGTTTATACATAGCACATTATTTAACATAATGGAAATCCTTCTGGAAGCTTGTGCGTAAGTTGAAATTTCTGAATAAAAAAATAGAAGTTCAATGATATCAAAGTATATAGGGTACAAAGGATAAAACCAATCTATCTATCTATCCATCCATCAATAAAATCTCTGGAGAGCTTGGTTAAGAGAAACTATGTTGGATACATTATAATGAGACTATTCCTTTTATGAAATAATTATTACTTTAACAACTTTCTTTAAATTATCCTTTATAAATAAAAATTCTTAAAATCTTGGCTTTGTTTGAATCCAGATACAACTAAATATCTACCCATTAAATTTTTTCTTAAAATAAAACTACAATAGTTTTCTCCTGATAAGCTCTTTCATGTAATTTAATATGTATAAAATGTTACACATTTGAGTATTTTCACTTCCAATCAAAATCAAGAGGGAATTAATTTTGACCCCTCTTTTCTATCTTAAAGATCTTATAAAAATGCTTAAGCACACATTTATTCACATTTTTAAAGACAGACTAAAAAATTGGCAAACATAAAGGGTCAAATAATAAATATTTTTTGGCTTTGTGGGTCAAGATAATTTGTTGTACCTACTTCACTCTGACATGTAGTGTGAACACAACCAGAGACAATATGTAAATGAATGAACATTTCCGTGTTCCAATAAAAGTTTATCTACAAAAACAGGTGGTAGTCTGGTTTTGACCCGTGACTGGGATGCTATTCAGTGATCCCTGGTGTATTTCATATTTCATTTTGAATGTTAAACTTTTTCTAGGTAAATGTCTCTCAAACAATAAAAATCACATAATAAAGTCAATTTGATAAATGAGTAATACAGAATACAAAGTGATATCTATCCAAAACAGCTATAGAAAATAGCAAAAATTCCTAATTTTACATAATATTTCTTTAAAGTAGTAAGATTTTATTTCATGTGGAAAATCAATAAAATGCAATAGTGAAGGTACCAGGAAAATAAGTTATTAAAAGAGACTAGAACCTACTTAGGAAAGAAACTTCTTACAGCACAGGAAATACTTCCAAAAAGTAGATGAACACACGTAATTCTGGGTTTTCTACTACATGTTCTATATTTATCTTTATACTGAGGTTGTGGCTAATGAGAAAATCGCTCTAGATGCAAAGTCAACAAAGAGAGTCACTTGCATTATCACTGCTGTTAAACTGCCACCTTTCCCTCTGGTATACAACCACAGGTATAGCTATTCAAACAGAAAATCTGTTTTATTTTCTGACAGAGACTAGAAATGAGCCATGATTGCACTGTCCTGGCCAGAAGCGGGGGCTTAGACTGGAATACTGAGACTATATCCCTGGTAGACAATGCCAAGTTTCAGAATTATGGTCATCCTATACACTTGGAAGGATTCACTCAGGATCATTGCCTAGGACAAAACTTTAAATAGCTGCCCAGGTCGAACCTGAAAAAGCATTCTTTGCCTCACTCAGGAAGCAAAAAGTGCTTAAATTTGGCTACCGTAGTCAGGAAGGCCCAGAATGCTTTTTCAGGTTCGACCTGGGCAACTTGGAGCTCATAACAGAACTTGAGGTATCATGTCTCCATCAGTAAACCAGTAGAATCCATTGTTCAAACACAAGGGATATCCTGGAGGGAGGTGATCTAAATTGGGGACTATGTAGATTGAATTGTTACCATTTCCTTCTCTTATACTGAGCAAGACTAGGATATGAAGGTGGGGAGTTAAAAAATATTTTATAGATAACTAGTAGTGGCCATTAAATAATAGGCTGGACTCTGTATTTACACAGATATTTACTTTTTAACCAAAGTCCAATTACTAGATTTAGTAATAATGTGTAATATAAAATGTTTTATTCTATCCTATGGGACGTAGGGAATTTTACAGTAATATAATAAATGACCAGAAGCCAGGTGTGGTGGTGTATGCCTGTAATTCCAATACTTAGGAGGCTGAGACAGGAGGCTCAGATTTGAGGACAACCTCAGCAATTTAGTGAGACTCAGATTTGAGGACAACCTCAGCAATTTAGTGAGACTCTTACTTCAAAATTTAAAAAAAAAATTAAATAAAATGTGGCTGGTTTCAATCTGAAGAACCACCAAAAAAATAAATATGACCAGAAAACATATCTATACCCTAGTGGTTTTTCCCTTTAAGTCTGCATACCAAGACTATTTGCTATCCCATATTCAGGGTTTGCGAAACAAATTAAAATAATATGCAATTCTCAAATTTTCAGCCCCATTTTTTTTTAAAAGTTACATATTTTAAGTTCTCATAATCAGTTAATTTGTATATCAACCTTAGTTCCTTGATTAAAGTCCTTACAGAATTTAGTCAGCTAAATTTTCAGTTTAGAATCCTTAGAGATCTATTGCTCTGCATTAGTTTTCCACATTTCTACAACTGATGTGCTAATTCTGTAGTGGAATAGTGAACAAAAACCAGCCCGGCAGAACATCAATGGCCTTGGTGCTGTTTTACAAACCGCGGTGTTCTGCACTACTAAAACTGGCCATTGTTCAATGCTAGGCTTGCTGACTGGAAATCTGAATTTGTTTTCTAAGATGCAAGACAGCAAGTGGTAATCAGTTTTTAGGAAATAATGTACTTTCTTGGTTTATAAACTGGTGAGAGCTTGGATGAGCAGGGCAGCATGTTTGGGATCTGAAAATCAAACCTGAAGTGAGGCTGCCATATCACATGTCAGGTTTTTTCATGGGTATTTTGGCAAAACTGAGTGACACCCTGGAGGCACTGGAACTGAACCTAGGGAAGCCGAGGCTCAAAATAAGTATATTTATATATTTCCCCCATGGTAACAGGATAAAAATCAAGCAGTCTCTGTATTATAACATCAGGGTCAATGTTAATATCCAACTTCATAACTAAAATTCAAGTCCATTTCCAAGGTATTTTTATTAGCTGGCATCAGAGTTTCTAGTATCTCTGAATATTCTAAGTATTGTGCAGAATTGTGCTGACTTACTTCAGCAATATAATATGTGAGACTGGGTTGAAATCGCCACTGCATTTATAAGAATTATATGGTCCCTATTACAATTGCTCAATGGGAAAATTCTCTTCTCCTCAAGGAATTCATAGTCAAAATTCACTTATGATTTTCAGGAAAGGCAAAATCTTAATGAAGACACATTTTCCACTTTTTTGAGCCAAGGTCAGTGTATAACATATCAGTGCCTAAAGCTTCCCTCCTCCATCCATCTTATTTACAAACTTTTAACTTAACAAATATTTCATATTTTGTTTACTTCTGTAGGTATTGTTTATATGCTAAATTGGTTCTACTATATGTAAATCCATGAACACACAATTGCTATTTCTTTAAGAAAATTAGGTAAGTTAGTAATTAAAAAGCAATGAAGAAACAGATATGGGGAGTACTAGAGATTAAACTTAGGTGCATTCTACCACCAAGCTACACCCCTAAGTTCTATTTTTTTATTTTGAAACAAGGTGCCACTAAGTTGTGCAGGGCCTCACTAAATTGCTGAGGCTGGCCACAAACCTGCAATCCTCCTTTCTCAGCCTCCCAAGTACTGGGATGACATGTGTGCACCATTACACCCAGCCAGATGTTTAACCTTATAAATTCAATTTTTACTGTTTTGGAGGATAGTATTTCCCTACAGGTATTCTATGGTTTTAATGGATGATTCTCACTTTTGCATAATTCTCATTATAAGTTGAAATACCAATTTTTTAAAAACTTTTATAATCACATTCAAATTTGTCAGACACTTGTATTTTCATCTTTGAACCCTTGTGGATGAAATTATATTAATTAAAATGATACTCATAAATGCAGTCAAAATCACTCACTAAACCACCTAAAATCGTGATTTTATATTTTCCCTGTCATCCTAACACCACACTTTTTAAGTTACCCACAAATTTCCCCTAATTTACCTAAATAAATTGAGCCATTTTTCCTCATCCCCAGCAAACATCCAGTTATTCTAATTATCTTCATTCCCTTGTAGGACATCTTTATAGCAAAATACTTCAATTTAAGCTGGGTGTGGTGGCGCACGCTTGTAATCCCAGCATTCGGGAGGCTGAGACCGGAGGATGCGGGTTCGCGGCCAGCCTCAGCTACCTAGTGAGGCACTCCGCAACTTAGTGAGACTCGGTTTTAAAATAAAGAATAAAAAATAGGGCTGGGGGTATAGCTCGGAGGTAGAATGCCCCTGAGTTCAATCCCCGGTACCGCAAAAAAAAAAAAAAAAAAAAAAAAAAAAAAAAAAAAAAAAAAACTTCAATTTAATTTACTTACATTGGTGAGAACTTTGAAAGCTAACTAAGTATTTCCAATCCCTTTCTAGCTTCAGAAATTGGAAATAACAGAGTACTTTATTTAAGGGGAACAAAGCTCAGTTACAGAATATTTCCGACTCACATTCCCCAAGTTATCCATCTCTTTATGAAGACCATGTTTTTTGTCAACTAGCCCATTTTTTCAGATATTATTACATTTAATTATTTTCATCAAATGTAACTTAAGATTTTATTTTAAGATTAATGCAATTTTACTTCTAAGTGTGGATAGAAAAGCCCTACACTCATGAAAAATCAATCAAAACAGTGCTGTTATTTTGTATAAAGGGAAGGTAACTATAGACTTAACAGCCTAACTACCTCCAGAAGTATCAAATGATATACTTAACTTTCCTAAGTTATGTGACAAATGAAGTGGAAAACTGAAATCAATATTGAGGCAGTTTAAACTTTGTTTTCTTGGCTAAGTTGCATTCAGACCTAAATCTGTCAGTGTTACATTAATTTTCCACTACTCCATGATGTAGACACAAATAAAAGCAGCCAAAAGAATTAGGATTCTAATTTCAATAATTAAAGGATCAACTTTTTTTTTTCAAATAAACGCTATTGGAAATAACACTTTTCATGTGCAAACAAATATTTAAAGAAAATAACTATCTTTTATAAAATGTTAAACAATATGAGCACCATGTGTACTGTGCTCCAAAGAGCAAAGTAGATTATTGTAAAAACAGCTACTTTGGATAGCCATGTTAACCAACTTGCCAGTATGATTTGGAGTCCTACTCTTTAAGCCCATTCACAGGAAAAGGGCATCAGAAATATAGGGTCAAACTGATTTTAAGCTAAATCAAGGTAACCATTTAAATAAGTGACTAAGTAACTCTAATGAAACAAAGAGCACCTTACTTTTGCGGAACATTTGCAAAATCCTTGCAGCCTAAAAGTGCCAGACAGGTTACTAGTTTTCAACTCAGGCCAATTTTGTTTAAACCCTGGGAGTTGTTTTGTGTTGATGTTAGAAGAATAAACATTACTTTCTTCTTTAATAAATAAAGGGGCATTTTAGCTGCTTCACAGAATTCTATTTTAGAAAGCTCAGTAGAAATTTAATTTATAATCGAAATACCATAATATGTTGTTTTCCCCCTGAATAAAAACCATTGTATGCAATGTTTAACAAGACAAGAACCTTGTTACTAAAGCATGTTATAGTATTTAAAAGAAGACACCATCATCTCTAATGACTGCTGTTTTTTACCATATTAGAAAACTTTCATTAGCTTTTTTTTTTTTTTTTTTGCGGTACTGGGAATTGAATTCAGGGGCATTCTACCTCTGAGCTACACCCCTAGCACAATTTTTTATTCTTTATTTTGAAACAGGGTCTCACTAAGTTGCAGAGGACCTCACTAGGTAGCTGAGACTGGCTGTAAACCTGGATCCTGTGGTCTCAGCCTCCCAAATGCTGGGATTACAAGCATGTACCACCTTGCCCGGTTCGTTCATTAGCATTTGATAATATTACTTAATGGGTATTGGTATTTCTTAATAGTAATTTCAGATCATGGTGTTTCTATTAGGATGTAATGGGTTTGGTACACTGCATATTGTTTCTTTTCAACTCTTTGAAAAAAAAAAAAAACTTAAGAAGATCATAATGTGGAAAATTTGATTATTTGGAAAAGAAAACCCACAATAGAAATAGGAGTGAGTGACCTTCTCTAAGCAACCAAAAACCTTTTTGTGATGAGGTTATTGCAGCTAATAATAATCATAAAGCAGAAGGAAGACAACCAGACAGCCACCCACAATCTGTATTAAGATACCCCCTTTGGTAAATACAGAAGGATAAATTCAATAAGCTAAGTGTTCCCTCAGCTCATTCTTTATACCCCTTTACAGAAGTAAAGCCTCCTTATAAGCACTTTGTATATTATTTTCATTTGTTTGTTTAAAAGAAGCTATTTGTTTCATTCATCCCTTTATTCTTACCACCAGTACAGAACGTGGCACACAGATGGACTGGCTGACTTTATACAAGGGTCATGTCTACCTGTTGCTAGAAAAACAGTATGTTTCAATGAAATTAACTTACTGGGTATGTGGGAGAAGACAGGAAATGGAAAGAATAAGTCATTACTGCTTCTCTTTATGTCACTTGGTAGTGTTGGGAATAGACTCCAGATTTCATTCACAAAACACTGTGGCAGTATTTTGGTTTAGAGACCTTAAACACGATAGCAAAAACATCCTTTTTGATTAAATTTTGGGTTTGAGGTGGGTGTCCCTTTTTTGTACAGATAATATGTGACTCAGAGATCCAAACCTCTATTTTTCTTATACATTTTTACCTAATAAACATATGTTTTAAACAGGCAGTAACAATATTTGTGGAATTATCTTAAAACATAGCTCGTTAACTACCATTTTAAACCTGACAACAGTTAATAAGCTGATAGAAACCTGGTTCTTTGGGAGACCACGAATGTCTCACTGCTGTATTTTTTTAATGGGAGTCCTTGGTGCCCAAGGCCAGATTAGAATAGAAATGAAAAATTAATGATCTACTAGTGTTCCTAAATCCCACAAAAACTTAGGAGCAAAAAGATTAAGGAAAGAGCCGGGCTTGGTGGCTCAATCTTGTAATCCCAGCATTTGGGAGGCTGAGACAGGAGGACCCCAGTTCAAGGCCAGCCTCAGCTACCTAGCGAGGCACTCCACAACTTAGTGAGACCCCATTTCAAAATAAAGAATAAAAAATAGGGCTGGGGGTATAGCTCTGAGGTAGAATGCCCCTGAGTTCAATACCCAATGAAAACAAACAAACAAAAAAAGCATTAAGGAAAGGTATTCTTGATGAATTTTCAAGGGAGATCATTCAATAATTTAAAAAGATTGGTAATAAATTATATGAGTACCTTTGACACATATGGCTTCAATTCTACTTAAAGAAAAATCAACCACTTTCCATAAATTAATATATTCAATAAAACCAGAATGCAATAAGTTGTTAAATGAAAATTTAATCAATTTGAAAAACTTACATGTCTTATTTTTACATACTTGTGGAATTATTATTCAACTTAAAATTAGCTTGTTGTTTTATAAATATGCCATCATGGAGAAACTCGAAGGAATATAAGTGTTTATTCTAAAGGCATAGCCATGATAAAAAATTAAAATATGATAATAAGAACCTAAAATCTAACTTATAACATATATAGTTGTATTTATTATTCAAAGACCCTTGAAAATGTATGTGACATCACCAGGCATGTTGGTGAACACTTGTAATCCCAGCACTTGGGAGACTGAGATAGGAGGACTGCAGGTTTGTGGCTAGCCTCAGCAACTTACTGAGACCCTGTTTCAAAATTAAAAAATTAAAAAAAATAAAGCTGGGGGTGTAACTCAGAGGTAGAATGTCCCTGGGTTCAATCTACACTACCACAAAAATAAATAAGTAAATAAAGAGTATATAAAATCAAACCATGGCCGATAATCTTATAAAAACAAGAATTTATTTCACATGTAGTTCTTAACCACTTCCTTCAGAATTCCATATATCATAGTATTCAACAGTCCTTCAAACATCAAGAGATAGTTATCTGCAATATTACATAAAATGTGAAAAACATTGC
The DNA here is from genome assembly GCA_004027655.1 of Graphiurus murinus. Lineage (NCBI taxonomy): Eukaryota > Metazoa > Chordata > Mammalia > Rodentia > Gliridae > Graphiurus > Graphiurus murinus. The sequence goes on from PVLC010005515.1 coordinate 51,825, forward strand.
AAACATTCTATGGCTAAGTGCAACCTATCCGCTGAGTCTTTAACCTTGTATCCTGCCTAGTTTATCTTATAGATGCAATAAATGTTACTTGACTGAATTATTTAAAATATACATTTTATACTCTAAATGTGCTGTGATTCTGCAATTCAGTGTATGGCCATTATCAAGAGAATCATGTTGCTAAAACAAAGAAAAAGGAAACTAACCAAAATAACTCTGCAGCTCCAATAGCTCTCTAGCACTGCAAAACTTGGCACCTGTGTGGAATCTGAACATTTTAGTGTTCATGTACCAAGCACCTAATTGGATGCATTGAAAACTTGGTAAAAAAAACAAAAACAAAAACAAAAAAACAGTAAAATGTTATCAGGCAATACTAAGCCACAGATCACATTCCAGATTCCTAATCAATGAACCTTGATTATCTGAAACCACAAGTCAAAGATGACAGGTGATTTTCTGTGTTTGTGGACAGGTTAGGTTCTTGAATTTCTTTCATCCCAAATCCAAAGTAATTCAATAAAAGTGACCAATCAATTAAACTCATGTGTTGGCTGAGGGCAGTTTTTCTCCTAATAATGCATTATTTATATAATGGACCTAAAAATGTTAAGTACAGAAGCTATGAGGTTGTTTTTTATTGTTTGGAAACAATAAAGAATTTGTAGCTAGACTCAGTGTCAGATGATATGCTTCATCAAAATGGAGGCCAATTCTCCTTCCCGTGAATATGAGCTGGCCACAGGGCTCCTTTGCAACCAAAAGAATGTGTCAGAAGAGATGTGTGATTTCCCAGGCTAGTTCAATGGGGGCCAGTTTTCTTAGGACTTGATCTGGAGTGAACCAATCATCCTATGAGAAGTTTAACTATCCTGAGATCCTCATCCTAGAAAGAGTACCTGTAAGCCGGGCATGGTGGTGCACTCCTGTAATCCCAGTACTTGGGAGGTTAAGACAGGAGGATGATAGGTTTGGGCCTATCTCAGCAACTTAGTGAGACTCTCAGCAACTTAGTGAGACCCTGCCTCAAAATAAAAAAAGAAAATAAGGCTAGGAGTATAGCTCAGAGGTAGAATGCCCGTGAGTTCAATCTCTAGCCAAAAAAAAAAAGGGAGGAGGAGGAGGAAGCGGGCAGAGAAAGGAGGAGAGGAAGGTACAGATATAGGAAGGGAGGGAGGGAGGGAATATCTGTAGGCAGTACAGACAGAGTTCCAGCTGAGACTAGCCTTCCAGCCATTTCCACCTAGGTGCCAAATCTTGAAGCAATACTATTTAGAAAAAGATCCTACAGTTCCAGGTGTTCCATTCCTTAGCCAATGAAGTCATTGCTAGCTACAGCCCTAGATATCCAGGATCAGAGACAAACTATTTTCATTATGCCCCATCTGAATTCTTGACCCACACAATTGATAAGCATAATAAGATGGTTATTTTACACCACTAATTTTTGATGTATTTAACCTCACAGCATTAGTAATTTGAACTCTTGGTAAATCCTGTCTCTACCACCAATTAACTGAGACCTTGGTAAACTTACAATAATCTCTGGTATTCTCAATAGTACACAAGGATTACATTAGCAACCTTGCAAATTAATTGTGACAATGGAAATAATGGAGATATATGGCTTATAACAGTACTGAATAAAAGATAGACAACAGATTACTGCTTTGTGATCATGACTTACCAACAGCATTATTAAATGCTAGTTGTTAAATATATGTTTATATGAATATTTAAATATATTTAAATTTGAAATTAATGAAGTACTTCATTATGAGAGGGAAGTCCACTTATTGAAAAATATATCACTCTGAGCTTATTTTAAATATATAATTAAAAGAAGTACAGTATCTCATATATTTAATCTTCATGAAAAACCTCTGAAGAGGTTAAGTAGCCATTTGCATTAATATATCTAGTAGCACTGGCAGTATCTATGGTCACTCTAGGTGTGTTATTATTAAACAAAAATGAAGAAAATTCCTAAAATGTATTCCTGACAATAGGTAAAATCTACTGCTTGAAATATGCTTTTTTATAGTATGTTTTATTAAAGGCCAGACTTTTCATACACCAATCAAATCTCTGAGCTGCTAAAGACTGACCCATGGGGCGCCCTGGGGATTACAATCCTTCTATGAATATGAGGGAAAAAAAGGAATTATACTGGTCCACAAATTAAAATACTCTTTGTAAAAGTTCATCAGGAGAACCTGAAATTTTAGAAGATATTAAAAGAAAACCATAATGAAGATCTAGAAAGAAGTTATACTTGTTGTTTTTTTTTTCTGTTTTACTAGTTGCAGAAGTTTTGATGCTAACTAGTATTGTTACATTTTCATCTGTCTATGTGGTATTGTTACATTTTCATCTGTTTATGTGGTATAGGTTAAATGAAATTACATTTGTCCTACTTATGTTTTCTAGAGGCAGTCAGAAGAAGTAGAACTGCAGTGGTTTCCAAGCTTGCTGAGCTATGTGTAAACAAGTATCAATATCAACTTATTTCAAGCAACAACCTGAACCTTCCCTGGAGCAAATCATATTGTTGATATTTCCCAGTGAAATTCAGTTTCTGAATTAAGGTACCATACTGATTTAAAATATGCATTGCACAGATGATACATGTTTGAACTCTGAATCACTGTGCCTCAGATCTTCTAAGAACTGTAGGTGTTCGAGCTATCCTGTTTATCTTAAACTAACACCAATGACAGGTTTCCTTATACATTCTTTTAAAGTAGATTTTATACTAGAGTTTAAAAATGAGCTATATGTAATCACTCTTAAAAGAACCTCTTGTTAACTGGAAATAATAATATTCACCTGTTATTAGCATACAGTACACTGCCATTTCAAAACTACCAGTGACTCATATTACAAATGCAGCTATTTTAAGGACAGTGCATGAATGATGTTAACACTATTCCTTGAAAAAGGCACTATTTGATCAAATCTTTTGTGGGTGGAAAGACAGATAAATGTACTTGTTATATTCCCAAATTACTCTCAGTAAAATGTGCTCATTTGGCCATCTGTATGTCCCTGCTTTTTGCTGAGTCAATAAATCACACAGACATCAAAAAGCATCTGCTTTATATGAAATAGCTACCTATTTATAAATTTTTCAAAAAGAAAGGTAAAATCCCCTAGAGATTATACAGCCCATCTGATGTTGAGTTTAGAGCATAAGCCTTCTGTATACACTTGAGCCATTCTATTAACACTAAGGATTCTCTTCTAATAGCTATGGATATGAAACCCTAACAAGTATATTTGAGAAAAAAAGTTATCAAAACTAAACATGAGTAAGCAGCAACTTAAAACATCAGCACCACTTTGGGTAAGATTTAAGATTTATTGAAAGTCTGCTGAAAATAGTACTAGGGAAAACCATCCTTAGAAAGGAATTCTGTGGCCAGTAACCATGCGAGTACTACACATTCTAAACTTCCTAACAAGCATACTTTCTTTTCTTTTTCTACCACAAATGACAGTCAATTAATCATTTTCCCATTTGTCTTTTTGCAAAACTTACAACTTAACACAAGTGTCTGCATGCCCCCCACCAAACAAACAAACAAACAAAAAACCCACTGAATTAAACGCCAGAGAAAAGCATTCTGACTGACTGACAACCAGATTCTGGTTCGTGTTAGAAGTGCTGACGCAACCTTCAATACCAGGGCACAAGAGGTACGGTTCTGTTTTCACTTAAAACCATAAAACGGGTTATAAACAGCAAATGATGCATATTTAGCACCAAAATTAAAATGCAAGTTTAAAAATAATGGCTTAGGGGAAAGTTTCAGTAGAAACTAGGCCTAACTAGGGCACACTGTAGTCAGAAGAAACATTCCAGAAAATTTCCCTCTGTAAAAACAAGCTTGCCTCTTCACAGCAGTTTTAATTCTGATTAAGATAACGTTTTTTAATTAAGCCCTGAAGATCCTGGTGAAGGGCCTCCAGTAAAACTGTCCTTGGTGGTTTCTCCCAAGGTAATTCATTTCAAGAGACAATGAAGTGGATCTCTTAAAACCTTCAGAGGAGACATTTCCCTCCCTGCCTTCTGCTACTCCACATAGCAAACGGACTGAAGAAAAAAAAAAAAAAAAACTGCCTGCCCTTAGAAACAGGCAAGAAAAACATTGTTGGTTTCAATTCCGTTGTCCCCCTTCCTTTCAAAGCACTGGTGGATAAAAGCCTGAAGTCTACATTTCAAGAAAGCACATTTTGTAAGTGGAGACACAAAGCAATTTTCCATATTTTATTTCCTTTCCTTCACACCCCCAACCCCGCCTCTCCACCACCACCACCAGGGAGAGCAAAACTGAACTGCTACTACTACATAAAGTCACAAACTTGTTCCAAATAGCCTCCCACAAAGCCATCTCCACTTGTTATCCATTTGCTTACAAACTCTACTTTTTCTGGGCTGAAAATTATTTTTAAGCAAAATAAGACTAAAGCTGATTTTGAGGAAGCCAAATAGAGGTAAATGCTGGGGCGTGAGTATATGCAAGTGGGTAGAATAAAGGGTTGGGGGTCAGAAACCGTGCCTGCCTTTGATTTTTACTCTGCAGAATCCTATTACCACTGTATTTGCATTAAGCTTATGTCTCACCATTTCTTTGCCTAGAGAAAAAAAAGCTGAAAGAAATGGGTATGGAGGCAATTAAGGAAAGATTAGCAAACACTGCATACTGCTCAAACAAACTTGAGCTGGCTTCTCCCCATTCCCTACATTCCTTGCCAAGAGAAAAGGATAAGGGCCTGGAAAGCAAATGGAAGTTGAAGCTGGTTTCTCTAACCTATCTGAAAAGTCTTTATGCAATCAGAGGGCTATTATTTCAGGAGACAGAGAGAAAGGGGCAAAAGATTCATGTTGCTAAGGAGACATACTGAAGCTGGCATTCCTACATAAATTTCCATTTCTATTGAAGAGGGGAAAGAAAAAGATATTTTCTCCTAAGTTTATCTGGATATCCAGGTTACTAAAGAAAGGCATTTTACCGATTTATTTCATCTTAGGTTGTAAACAACCAACCCTGAAAGAATTAAAAGACCTAAATGTTGACCTCCTGCTGCCAACCAGTCCCCTGCACAGTGAATTAATCAACAAAGAGGAAACCCTTCAATGGGAATTCTGAGGTAAGAGCAAAGAAAAGGCCTTTTGTAAACACAAAATTAAATTTATGGAGGGAACTTAACCAAGTGAACTAATCTCTCTTATAAAAAGAAATGAAAGGCAAAGGAAAATCAGATTTTTGTGGCTTTTTGTGTTATTTCAACTTTATTGGAACTTGAAACATTTCCAGGAAAGTCTCACAGAACTATCAGGAAGGAATTTAATGTTTCTTAGGTGTGTGTGTGTGTGTGTGTGTGTGTGTGTGTGTGTGTGTGTGTAAAATCACAGGCAGGTCCTCTCCCTTTATCCGCCTGTCTCTGTGCAGACACCAACAGCTTAAGAATTAAGATTAGAAAAGGAAGAGTTTGCAGCAAGAAATCAGAAGTAGCATTTTTCTGCCGAGGGCATAATTGGGTCACCGAGGAAGGCAACTAGAGGGTCGCAGAGGGAGAGAATAAAGCCATAAAGCCCCGGGGGGGGGGGCTGTTAGCCCCAGTGGCTACCCTCTACTCCACCCCTATCCCATCAATTTGCAGCTTTCGGTGCTGGCTGAATAAAGCACAACTTTACAGGCAACTGTGAGTAGCTCACGGAAGAGAGGAGTTTCTTACAGTGCAAATGAAAGAAAGGCAACTTAGAACCAACAACGGTGTCACCAAGGAAAGAAAGAAAATTAAGCCCTTCTCTCTCCCAACTCGCCATATCCTCCCGACCCACGAAAACGTATGGAAATAAAAAAAACGAATCAAAATTGTTTCGGGGAAACCCAGATAAGGTGGAGTAGTTAGTACAGGGTGAAACGTGGGCTCTAAGAGGTAAACTCGGGCAAATTCCTCTTTGAAAAAGGAGCGAGAGAGAAACAGCAGAGAATACACATATCTTAGTGAAGTTGGGCAGTTTTTTTCTTTTTCTTTTTTTTAACGGGGGTGTGGAAGGCATTGCATTTTTTACACAGCCACATGGTTCTCGCCTTAAAAGATAACAATACCCAAAATAGCATACGTGTTACTCCAGAGCCGGAGGGAACGGCCACCGGAGGGAGAGGGCGTGGGAAGTCGCTTTAGATTTGGCGACCGGGAATCTAGAGGGGAGAGGGGTGCATGCAGGGACAAGGCTGGAGCCCCAGGATCCGCAGAGGGCCGAACAGGGATGGGTGGGACCGGCCAGGCAGGGGGTGGCCGTCCTGGCAGTGGGACGCGGGACACCGCGAGATGGGAGGCAGGGGTCTCGACGCGCGGGCCCTCACCGCTGCTGAGCGTGGAATCACAGTGCCAGTCGTCCAAGTTGGCGGGTTTCCGGCAGGACTCCCACAGGGACAGGTAGTACTGGTGGTCAGCTGTGACCCAGGCCGGACTCAGCACAGCCCCCAGGTCCAAACACAGCGCTAGGAAGATGCACACCAGCCCGACCAGCTTCAGCGGGGTCAGAACCGATACGCGCACCTCCTCCATGCCGCTGCCCGCAGAAGCCATGCCGGGGCGCCGCGGTCGCCCGCCCCGCCGGAGGCGAGGACGCCAGGTGGGTCGGGAGAGCCGGAGCCCGACCTCCCGAGGAGGGAAGCAGTCAAGCCGCTGTGCGCTGGGACTAGTCCCTCAGGTCCCGCGCGTCCGGCCACCCGGGGAAGGTGGGCAGGTGGCTCGCCGGATGGGGGTCGTCTGCAGCTGCAACGACACTGCTCCCGCCGCGGACCTTCGCCGAGCGCTCTGCCCGCGCCCGCGCCGGCTCCGCCCCTGAGCCGCCAGACTCGCTCCGCCCCGGCCCCGCCCGGGGCTTGGAGAGGCGGCGCCGAGCGAAAGGGGCGGAGGGTCCGCACCCCGCGGCGCCTGGCTCCCTAGCTGGGGCCCCAGAGGCTCCCGCCCCGCCCCAGCCTCGCGAGCCTGTGGCGCGCAGCAGTTCCTCGAAGCTGCCCCACCCGTGGCCCGTCCGGGACTATGCTGGCTCCGGAGGTTTCTCGCTCCCCCTTCTACCCGTCACGTGGGTTTCCTTTTCTTAGGGAGCAGGGTGGGTCAATTTTAGAAAGCTTCCTAGTTTTTCTAGGCTGGAGCCCTGGAGACAGGAAAGGTCCCCCTCTTAGTGCTGCAACACCCTCTTCCAGGCCAATTTCACATCCTGAGGGATTTGGAAGGAGGAGAAAAGTGAAGAAGGGCATTTCGTCCTCTTTTCAACCCCAGGATGGGCCCTGGAGCCCCAGGATCCCTATTTCCTTAGTTCTCCCTTAAGCCTGCTGCTGCTTCTGTTCTCTGTGCCCCCTGTGAAGGGCGTTTGCTCTGGGCATGCAGGAACTAAAATGGGAATGAGAGATTCCGCAAAACGTAAAGTAAACATTATTTGCATCTTCACTGCTCCATCCTTTGCATGTTGGCTAAAACCTGAATTCATTCTGCTTTGTCTTATGTCCAGCCAAATCTGAATCCTACTTGAGTATTAAGCTCTTCTTTGTCCCAGGCAAGCTCTAGTCCAGGGCCTACAATAGGAAAAAGTGGTATATTTTGAAAGGAGAACGAATGAATCTACAAATATGTATTGAGTACCTACGGGTTAAGAATTCAGCCCAAAAGGGCACTGCCCTGGTTCTTTAAGGAGACACTTTGTGTTGTTTCCCTTTATGTGAAGACTAAACACCCCTTTGAAATTGAAAAAATGCAGTTCTGTAATTGGGTGGTTGAGCATGTGATTGGCTGTTTATGTGTCTCATATCTTTTTGACTACTTTCCATCTCTCTTATTAAAAAAAAAAAAATTACTAGCCGGGCGTGGTGGTGCACAATTGTAATCCTAGCATTTGGGAGACTGAGACTGGAGGATCCGAGTTCACAGCCAGCCTCAGCTGCTTAGTGAGGCACTCTGCAACTTAGTGAGACCCTGTTTCAAAATAAAGAATAAAAAATAGGGCTGGGGGTGTAGCTCGGAGGTAGAATGCCCCTGAGTTCAATCCTCAGTTTCGCAAAAAAAAAAAAAAAAAAAAAAAAAAAAAAATTACTGACTAGATCCTAGATCATTGGTAGAATGGGCTGTTCTGAACTTTCTTACCATTTTAAAAACTTGATGGGAAACCCAAAATAGGAGTTAAGACCTGAAGAATGAAAGAAACACCCCCTCCTTTTTATGAAATGCCATCCTCAGTGCTGTAAAATTTCATACTTTTTTTTTAAATAACAATTGTAACTACCTCTTTCCATAAACGGACTACATTTGACCAAAGCAACATTTTGTGTGTAAAGAACAATAGAATTAGTGTCCAGTGTCCAATGAGGAATTTAAGAACCAATGCAGTGGGAATAACCCATGGTTTTCATAAGGAGGAACTGGCAACTGTCCCCTACCCTCTTGATCAATATCATGCTAATTACTGCAGGACCCTTCAGGAAGAATGCCTGGAGGACTCTGAGCTCCTTAACCTGGAACTTCCAACCAACTTCTAGACCTTCCAACTGGAAAGAAGCCAAGTGCCTCTCCTGGAGAACATCCTTTAGGGAATATAGAAAAATGTCAAAACCTAGATGATGAATAGAGGTGACCAGGCTTGTGATATTTTACCTAGACTTATCTTTGTGGGTTTAAAATGTACATTCCACAGTAATTGTCAAGAAATTTGCTTGACCATACTCTCAAATTTATAAGGAAATATTTTTTCTCCAAGTTCTATCACTTTCTCTTTAATATGTTATATTTTGAATCAGTTAATATTTCTATCTTGATTCCATTTAGTTCAGGCTATTATCTTTGGTGTTTGCTTTAAGATAAATACTGGCCTACCATCCCTTATGTGAAAATTTGGGAGCCAGACATCAGGGAGGCAAAGACTATCATCTATGGTCATTAACTCTGTTATAGTATAAGAGCTCTGTGAAAATTGGATACATGAGTTGTGTTGCTGAAGTTATGGGAGAAATCAACCCCAAGCTTTAATCAGTGAGGCCAGAAAAACAAAAGGGTCATCAACATGAGACATGGAGGTGAATGGAAGAGCTTGGAAGTCTATCAGGTTAATGGAAGGTGTCATGGCTGTAGCCGACTATGTAGGGATAGGGGTGGGGAATGTTACCGACTTTGAATGTGTCTTAAGAAAATAGAGTTAATGTCATACTGTCAGCTCATGGCCTATCCGAATAGGCACCATCTCTATATTTACTGGCAGAAATGTGCAACTACTAATTTTCAATCATGTGGAAAAAACAGAGTGGACTTAATCAAACGGTAAGGGAAAATATTTTACCATTTTCAGGAATGAGCCAAACAAATCTCATACATTGTTCAAGTCACCAACTTGTCACTGTCATAACAGCTGCTGGATACTATCAACAGTAAGCCCATCTTTATTTAGGCAGGCAGTGGGAATGTGTCCTCTAGCTTTTCTAAACTCAAAGCACCATCCATATGAAGTAATCTCTATTCCTTGGGTGTAGAGCCACTTTCAGTGAAGATTTTCTTCCTAGTCTCTGGAAAGATCTTTCAGCACTGGGATCTCTCCAGGCATGCATTGCTAAGACCTGTTTGCTCCCAGAAAGTAAGAAATAGAATGGAAAGACATTGCCTGGAAGGAAAAACAATTAAAACAGCCATTGAAATATTAGAAATGCATACCAACTGCTTTTCCAGTGTAAAAAGTATTAAGGTTAGCAAAAATATTTTAGGAATAAGAAACAAAGAAGAATGCTTTAGAAGTTTACTCTCATTACTATAATCCTATTCTGAAGGTCACTCCTAGATTGTGGTATAAATGAAATAATGATATAATGGTCCCTGCCTGTACTACCTATGACAATGAATGAGGTCAAGAGAGTTCAGGCGTGGTGGCGCACGCTTGTAATCCCAGCATTCGGGAGGCTGAGACCCGAGGATCCGGGTTCGAGGCCAGCCTCAGCTACCTAGTGAGGCACTCCGCAACTTAGTGAGACTTGGTTTCAAAATAAAGAATAAAAAATAGGGCTGGGGGTGTAGCTCGGAGGTAGAATTCCCCTGGGTTCAATCCCTAGTACCTCAAAAAAAAAAAAAAAAAAAAAGAGAGTTCCAGGTCATACTACGTTCTGTATTCCATTTTGGGGATTTCTTGTTGTGTTGTTGCAAAATTCTTGGTTTAGAATTATCAAAAACAACTCTGACTTGTAAATGATGTTGCTACTTTTTAAACAAAAGGAACATGTATAAAAGTTAGGAACTCCATATCTATAAAATAGTTTTCACTTTCTAATCATTTTCTGACTTTAAAATATACTATATTGTGGAATCAGTTATACTTAAGCCAAAAATCGTGCATTTGTTATTTACATTATGTGTTTTGAATTCAGGTTAATTGATGTTTCATAGTAGTACCCATGATCATAATAATTTACTTGCCCATAAAGAAAGAAAATAAATCATGGAAGTGAAAACAATAGAGGACACTGGAGGAGAAGGATGATTAGTTTTAAAATAAATATGTTTATTGTAATAAAAAAAAGTGTGAGTCAGATGCCCACGAGGTAGGAATATGGAAAAATTAGAATATTCCCAGTGGGACTAATACTAAATGTCTTTCCAATCTTTTTCAATCATTTAATTCCTTTACAACAGTTCCCTATAGGCACAAATCTTCCTCCACATTTGTATTTGATTTGGATTAATTTATAGCTCTGTAGAGAAATGACCAGTTGTAAACATATCAAGTATGGCTTCATTTTTAATCTTTGTTTCTATCACTACTAGTCAATGTAGTTTCAGTTATCCTGAAGCAAGTGCATGCCTACTAACATATTGTTATCCTGATGGAATTTCAGGTATCCTTGGACACCATGAGAGTGATATATCATTTCTATATCTGTTGCTGAGTACCCTATGCTTGAGAGTTAAGTTGAAAAGGAAGCTAGGTTGAGACAAGAGAATCACAGGTTCGAGGCTAGCCTCAACAACTTAGCAAGACCCTCAGCAACTTAGTGAGACCCTCAACAACTTAGCAGGACCCTGTTTCAAAATAAAAAAATAAAATGTGCTAGAGGTGTAACTCAGAGGTAGAATGGCCCCTGGCTTCAATACCCAGTATCAATCAATAAATTGAAACAGGAGCACAGACTCAGAAATGGTTATCCTGAATATCTGAAACTTTGTTGGGATGAGCAGGTTTAGTTTATGCTTAGTGGAACTTGAGGGAGCTTATTGCTGAATTATGACTTAGGTTTTGACTTGGACACAGACCAAGGAAGTTAACATAGATGTGGACAGAGTATCAAAAGATGTGTAGGGAATTGTTCACCCTTTTCTCCTGCTATTCTTGGGGCTGGTTAACTAAGCTTCTTCCAAGCTGCAAGTTTTAGCCTAAAGCCATCTTTGTGTACTTCTTGATGAGTTTTTATAGAGATAGTTTTTATAGAGATCTTTTACCTTTGGGCATTTGAATGGAGGCACTTCTCTAGGTGAAAAAATTCTAAAAACACCTTTTAGACACCCTGTTTTTAAATTAGAGTGCTGTGGTTTCAGTTTTCCATCATGATTGGCACTGTTGCATTCTCTCATATGTTTATTTTTGTAATAGACACAATCTCAAAACTGTTGTATTTGGGAGCCTGTTTCTAGTGTTTTCCTGATAGGAACAGTGTCTGCAGTGCAAAAAATTCTCCGTCACTAGAAAGTGTGAGTCCCTCCCCTCCTTTGAAGCCGGAAGGACTCATATGCACAAAGGGAAAATGGGCCCCAAATTACACATCTCAAGTATATAGTGATGGCTCAACATTAATTGAAGAAAAGGCTGAAGCTAAAAAGGATTAAGTAGAAAGGGTACCTGGGGCAATTTATACTCACATTTCCAACTAGAAGAATACAGCTAAGCTATTACTCTCTGGGGTTTCCAAAAGGTGGTCTTAAATGTCAGCAGTGCTAAGGGATTGAGGCTAATGGAAAAAGGACCCTCTTAGGAATTTTATTTCAGTATAGCTCTCACCTCTAGATTTCACCTTTTAAAATTAGCCTGTAAAGTGAGTAAGTAGTACTGTATGATATGTCTGCAGTCTGTCAAAATTCAAAATGTCAGCTCATTCAGGTCCAAACAAACATAGGTGGAAAAATATCAGAAGAATATAAAGATCAGTGCTTTATGTCATTCTCTGAATCCTTTTTCTTTTCTACTTTTCATTAGCCTTCCTATTTAACATTTTTCTCTGTGTTTTTCAAGCTTTCTCTTTTTTTGTAAACAAGACTGAGTTTGTTTTGTTTGTTTGTTTGTTTGTTTGTTTCAGTAAGACCAAGGTTAAAATACTCACTCCGGAACCTATTGACTATGTAGCTTTTGTCATACCATTGACCTTAGTTCCTTTCTCTAAGAAGTGGGATGATACGTCATTGAGTTATTGTGAGGATTAATGAGGTAATTTACATAAGGTGTGATGTCTGGCATATGGTAAGCACTAATCATAATTATTACATTATTATAATCCAGATGTCAGCTAGGGCCTCCTGGTCCCTGGGAGATTTAGGTTAACTTTGCTCAACTCTCTAACTTCATGATCCTCCAGAATCCAAAGTCCTTTTTCCAAATTCTTGCTTCTTTAGTTCTTCTTGGTATTTGGTTCTGCATCCATTCAAATATTCAATTCTGCAGCTAGTAAACCTAGGAGTAAATGTCAGCCTCTTTACCAGTTTCCAAGAAAAACAAATCAAATGGCACAATTTAGTTTTCAGACTGCTTGAGATGTCTTAAGGAAGAGGTGCTATACTATGAAGAAGAAAGCCTTCAGCATCTTGCTATCTCATCAGACCTCACATCTAAGTCTTTATCTCTGTCAATTCCATCCCTCCTCTCACCAACTGCTCCTTCAATGATTTCCATTCCTAGTGTACTCCCTCTTTTACTACCTGAAGTGCAGAGGTCAGCAGTACCAACATCACTGGGAAGTTCATTAGAAATGCCAATGTCTGCTCCAGCTCAGACCAAATGAATTAGAATCTGTAATTTGATTAGATCCTTAAGTTAAACTTTGAGAAGCACTGATCTACAACATCTTCTTAGGCCTCTCAAGGCTCATCCTCTACTGAAAGTAGCCATAACAAACAGCTGCTAAGAGTATAACAATTGGCTAGTTTCTGATGCTTCAACACAGTATATGGTCACAAGGAGAATGGTGTTTCTTTCATATCAACTTCTCATCAAGCTCTATTTGGCAGTGGTTTTGATCTCAATAGTATTTGTGAATCCAATGGTTTGGATGGCATCAGTATATTCTTGACTCAATAGTCTTTCACCAGATTGTTATGTTTCCACTTCTGGGAGCTATGATTCTCTATGCAGCTCATGATTCTGATGATGTATTAGTTTACTGATGATAAACGGAGATTCCTTTCCAAGCTCACCTTAAGTCAACTTTAAAAACTAAGGAATACAAACTGGGCATAGTGGTGCACACTTGTAATCCCAATACTTGGGAGGCTGAAACTAAAGGATCACAGGTTTGAGGATAACCTCAGCAACATAGTGAGACAGCAACCTAGTAAGATCCTGTTTCAAAACAAAACAATAAATAAACAAATAAATAGGAAATAAATAGGGATAGGAGTGTAGCTTGGAGGTAGAATGCCCCTGGATTCAATCCCTAGTAACACACACACACACACACACACACACACAAACATACACACACACACACACACACACACACACACAAAGTAACCTCAGGCTTCTTGTGAACTAACTTTGTGACATTCATCTGGTTTCACAGCATTCAAATAAACTAGTAAGGATGTAGAAGTTAAGGTAGAAAGTCAGTTATCCAAGTCATCTGAAAGCACATCCTAGAATAAAGTACAAAAGGATACCTAATCCCCACTGAGTAAGACCATTAAATAGAAAAAGTTACAGGCCAGGAAATGATACTTCTAAGTAAAGTAAGAGGGCAAAGCTGTACTGTAGCTCTCAGAGATCCTGCTCTCAGAGATCCTTTTAAATTCTGTATTGTTTATGAACCCATTTATTTTGAAATCTTATGTATAGCCTTCTTAATTGAAAAATAAAAATGGTATATCAGTGAACTGTATGTATGTATATATGTATGTATGTATGTATTTTCAGAGACAAAGACAGAGGTTTTTTTTAAGAAAAGTGGGGATACACATTCAAGGGAGAATGTGGGCCAGCTCGACAGCATGAGAGGCCCTTGGGATCTTTGCAATCCTTTTCTTATAGGGGACCCAGAAGGGGGAGTGGAGGTCTGGATCTCTTCTTCATCCTCAGGTTCCTGGCATCCATAGATGGTGGCTGGGTGGTATGTGACCTTGTCCCTCCTATGGATCCTTTGTTTACTAAGCATCTCAGGAATCTTAGGTGGGGAGAGGGGCCATGATAATTAAGAACTTGGGTTCATTGAAGATTTTGCCTAAGATAGAACACACCCTGTAGGGTAGAGTTAGCGATTATGAATTTTTCTAGATTTAAAACTATATTTGTCCTTTCTTTTCCAATTTCTCCTTTCTACCTAATATTTTATTTCTTCTATCCTACCTAATTCCCCCCTCCCCTGATATTTTGGTCCCTTAATCTTAAGGGTTGGTGACAGGCAACATTTCGCCTTCTATAGCTGCTTCTGAGCTAACAAGGAGCATTGACCCTGCCTATCCAGGGACTGAAAGGCTTGTCCTGACTGGTCTAAAGGAGACATAGGGAGGTCAGGGCTTGTTGGCTGTAGAACCATCATTCTTTGATATTCTGGAAAAAAAGGCATAAACATGCAAGATAATAGCCCCTGGCAATAGTAAATCAAACAAGCGAAGAGTATTCTGATGCAAAGTATACTGGCTGAGAAAATGAGAATTTTATCTCACCAAGATGTTAACCAATCATTTCCTTGTAAGGGGAACACCCACCAAGGTAATCCAAATAAACTGGAAGGGAGTAATAAGCCCACAAATCCAGCAGCCACCTTTATCAATATCTCGGGCATATTTCTGTGCCCAATCCAGGAAAAAAGTTAGCTTTTCCCTAGAAGAATGATGCAAAAATTAGGAGACAAATATATTGATATCTTTTAGTCTGGATAGACATAATGTAGTTATAAGGAGAAAAACACAAAAATAAAACTTATCCTGATTCAGTCTTCTTGTTTTTTTTAATAACATTTTAAAATCCTCTAAAGGCTTATAGGAATAGTGTTTGTAAGTCTTATCAACATCCTGAGGCTTATTTCTGACTGTAGAGCCTTGATCCTGTAAAGTCTCAAGAGGGACAGGTTTAATTCTAGACATTAATGTCAAGAACACTCTGGACCTGGTGGGGGGGGGTTGGACCTCTAGTGAGTGTCTTTAAGTTAATGTAGCAGCTTCTTTTACCAGAAGTGCTATGGCAGCTACAGTTAACAGGCAACCAGGTCACCCACATGACACTAAATCCAATTGTTTAGAAAAATAAGCCACAAGCATCTGTTAAGGTTAAGAACAGTAAACTATTTAGATTACTTGGTAGCTGAGTTAAAATAGTATGTGGATTATGCAGTGAATGGTATTTAGAATAGAAGCTGCCTGTGGTTGCAAAAGCAAGGGAGAGATGTCATTTAAGACAGTCAATCCAGGGGGCATGATGTGCAGACATAATGAATCCAGGTTTTTCTGAATGATGGAGAGCAAATGAAAGTGGAAGTCAAGTAAAACTTACTTTAAATAGAATTACAAAAGTTCAATCAGAATAGTTGATAAGTCAGGAGAAAAATAGGGAAATAAAAGTTATTAGTTATTACAGTTGACAATTAAGACAGAAGGACATGCTAGTAACCCTTTTAGGAACCAATTTTTATGGCTAACATCGAATCTGGGTTATTGACATCACTATTCTATGTTTTGACATTGCTGACCTACAGTGAACTAAGTGAAGCTGTGATTTCTGATAACTCTTTATTATTTCTTGACAAGATATCAAGAATTTTGATAAAGTAAGTCAGATAAAGCAGATTCCTAACCATTCATAAGTACATTTTCCAATATATCCTATTGAATAACTATTGCAGTTTTTTTAATAACATTTTGAATCTTTTTACGAATTACTGCCACTTTAATTTCAATTTCTGGGCACTCCTTTGGCCATGCATTTTAATACTTTGTGTGTGCCCAGGCGAGAAAACATATTGTGTAGGGGGAGGGCACACACACATGCTTCAAGTCCTTTTATTTGCTTAACATGTTTTTTATTGATGTGCACTGCTGTTGCTCATACCTTTACTAGAATGTTTCTCTCTTAGAAACAGGCTTGCTTGCTTTTTTTTTCTTTTTTTATTTTATTTTATTTTTTTTTTTTGCGGTACTGGGGATTGAACTCAGGGGCATTCTACCTCCGAGCTACACCCCAGCCCTATTTTTTATTCTTTATTTTGAAACTGAGTCTCACTAAGTTGCGGAGTGCCTCACTAGGTAGCTGAGGCTGAGCGCGAACCCGGATCCTCAGGTCTCAGCCTCCCGAATGCTTGGATTACAAGCGTGCGCCACCACGCCCGGCTTAGGCTTGCTTTTAAGAGAAAAAAAAATCTGCCTTTCATTATTTGCTCAAATTTCTGAGTGCAGCATCAAATAATATGAGAAAATAAATATACTCAAGTTGTACATTAGAGTCAGAAAAATTAGAAGGTAAAACTTAAAATAATTATTTTAAGGGTTTGGCTTTAATTATTAAAATATTGGCTACAAAATGCTTAGTTATTTAATACTTCTTAATTCTACATTCATTTGTGATATCTTTTTAAATTCATGATGTTTCCCTAAAGGTTTTCAATGCTTACTCCTGTATCTCAAATCCAAAATGAGAGAAATGAAAAAAGAAATAAAACAATCAAAAGACATTCCTAAGTATGTATATATAGTTTACTTTTCCTCCATTAAAAAATCTTACCCTATGAGCTGGGGCAGTAGCTCAGTGGTAGAGCATATGTCTAACATGTGAAAGGCCTGGGGTTCACATCCCCAGCACCACACACACACACACACACACACACACACACACACATACACACACATCTTATTGCTTTTTCTCCTCTTCACATTCAGTCTCCACATGAGCCATATTATTTTTGAATAAGAAAGCAGTAAATCAAATTACCTGAACACACACACACACACACACACACACACACACACACACACCCCAGAGTGCATTGTTTTATGACATCCTATCCTTGTGAAAGTCCTTGCTCTGCCCTTAGGAAAGGTGTAGAACTGTGTTCTGCTGACTTATAATCACATTTCACCAAACTGAAAATGATCTACATATTTTGGGATAATGTTTCTACTGACATTTTATTGAGTCCTGGTTTTGACATTACTAAGCCAGATCCATGACAATCAGCATGTTTATCAGACACAAATTAGAATACTAAGTTTGATGAACTGTTCTGAAGGAACTAACAAGCAAAATACTGAAAATTTGGACTGTCTTGCAAACCAGGACACAGGATTGCTGAAACTAAAGTATAAAATGCTTACTCTTTCCTTGATCTATTTTTACTCATTTTTACTATTGAAAACACATATTCACATGACTTTGTCACCAATCCATTTTTTACTTTACTCTTTTAAATGCCTTTCCAACCATTCCTTAGTTTCTCATATTACCCACTAATGCTGCAATGTTTAGTCTTAGAAGGTATTTCTTGCCTTCTTACCATTTCTGGGAAGTAACAGCATAATATAAGACAAAATAGATTGTTTGCATAAAGGAAGATAGTTTTCATGATGTTCACTAATGATGTTTTAAGTGCAAAAAGGTCAGAAGAAGTTGAGAATTGAAGTTAGTTTATATTGACTTAGATTTCACTGTACAACTGAAGAATTGTTTTGACAAAGATCCATTAGGAATGAAAAGTTTGGAAAAGTATTGGATAGGTAAAAATGCAAAGCCGGTTTGGAAATAACCAAGATATGTGGATCCTACAGAGCAAAAACTTTGAAATTACTTTGCCATGTATGGTAACTGGTATCTTTGAAAAAAGCATGAGTCAAAAGGCAACTTTAAACCAGACATGATGGCCCATGCCTGTAACCCCAGTACTCGTGAGGCTGAGAAAGAAGGACCGCAAGTTCTAGACCAGCCTCAGCAACTTAGCAAGCTTCTCAGCAAGCTAGGGAGACCCTGTTTCAAAATAAAAAAAAATAAAATTAGGGCTAGGGGAGTAACTCGAAGACAGGGTACCCCTGGGTTCAATCCCCAGTACTGCAAAGAAATAATTTTATATATTTTTAATCACTCTAATAATTTTCGTTCCTCATTGAAATCTCTTACAGAACTCATGGGTATCTCTTCAACTTCATGTACTAAAGAATCCTGTGATTACTTCAAGTTTCAAATACAATCTCAAGTCAGCATTTAGAATGTCTTATTGAGAAAGAGAGAGAACAGTATGAACACCAGTCAGATGGCTGGTCAAAGACTGTTGGAAAAGCCAGGCGTGGTGGCGCACGCTTGTAATCCCAGCATTCGGGAGGCTGAGACCCGAGGATCCGGGTTCCCGGCCAGTCTCAGCTACCTAGTGAGGCACTCCGCAACTTAGTGAGACTCGGTTTCAAAATAAAGAATAAAAAATAGGGCTGGGGGTATAGCTCGGAGGTAGAACGCCCCTGAGTTCAATCCCCAGTACCACAAAAAAAAAAAAAAAAAAAAAAAAAGACTGTTGGAAAATTAAGGGTTATCACACACATGTTTAATTAGATTTAAAAAGTTCCAAATCAGATTTCACTGCACATTATTTTACTACTATTAATGTATTTTACTGAGTGCTCACCATATTTCATCATTTTCTAGGTATTTTATACCTGTTCTTTTATTTATTAAATGAATATGAACACACCAAGAAGTATGATTGCTCTTCTTTTCAGATAAAGGAGCCAAGTTGCATAAAGTTCGAGTTGCTTACCTAAGGCTGCATAATTAGGTAGTAAAGCTGAAATTTTAGTATTATGTCATAAGAAATTCATGTAACAGCAAGATTGCTTCATTATTCTCAACTGTGTTTTTATCTTTTTATTTTAATTTTTGTTATTTTATAAGGATGATGAAAGCTATGTTATACACAGGGAAGAAGGATTGGCAAGCATTACTAATTGCCTTTTGTTTTTTCCTGTGAGCAGACTGCAGTTCAGGACTGACCCCACTCACCCTTTTTCTTCCCCTGGCATCACTAATTGCATTGTTCTCCACCTTGAGACTTAGTCTGTAAGACTAAGCAGTATTTACAAAAAAACACACACCAAGCTAACTTTATGTAAAGAATGAGCTGAATACAAATGTGAACAAAAAGTGTGTAAGGCTACTATATTAACCAGAGATGAATGAATGTGTCTTAAGTGACAGTTAATAAATTTTGAGACACCTGTGTTTCCCAGTTCATATTTATTTATTTATTTATTTATTTATTTATTTATTTATTTATTTATTGCATTACTGGGGATTGAACTCAGGGGCATTCTACCTCTGAGCTACACCCCCAACCCTATTTTATATTCTTTATTTTGAAACAGGGTCTCACTAAGTTGCGGAGTGCCTCAAAAGTAGCTGAGACTGGCCGCTAACCCGGATCCTCCTCCTGTCTTAGCCTCCCAAGTACTGGGATTACAAGCATGCACCACTATGCATGGCTAGATTTATTTTTTATTATAGTACTTTAATGTCATTTTAATGTATCACAGTCTCATGTTAGATATCTATTTCTTTTTTTTTTTTTTGGCGGTACTGGGAGTTGAACTCAGAGGCATTCTACCTCCGAGCTATACCCCCAGCCCTATTTTTTATTCTTTATTTTGAAACAGGGTCTCACTAAGTTGCGGAGTGCCTCACTAGGTAGCTGAGGCTGGCTGCAAACCCGGATCCTCGGGTCTCAGCCTCCCGAATGCTGGGATTACAAGCGTGCGCCACCACGCCCGGCTAGAAATCTATTTCTACTCAAACAATTCACCAAAGTAACGAACATTCTCCACTAACTCTAAAGCAAGATGTAAATAACACAAAAAGGTATCATAACAAACACAAATTGTCTTTGTTAAACATTATGATACCTGTGTGTGCTATTTACATATATTCTAGTAATTGTCAAATTAACGTAGGGAGAATAAAAGGTAAATATTTGGAAATAATTGGACAAAAATCTAGATGTAATTCAAATCCAGAATGACTCCTAATGATCTGAGTTCTCTTTCTACTTAAAAATCAAATAACTGAATAAAAGGATAATTTTTATTCATAAAAGATATTAGGGAACTTCCATTAGTGGACCCTTATTCAAAGGAGTTTTTTTTTGGGGCCTATATCACAAGATTGAAGAGAAGATGTTTACATGCTGAGGAAGTTTCATTTTACTTAAAACTTAACAACAACAACAAAGTCAAGTCGATTTAATAAAAGGGCCAAAGACTTTAACAGATAACTTATCAAGGAATATAAATATATGACAAATAAAAATATGACAAAATTACCAACATTGCAAATTACTAAGGAATTGCAAGTTAAAACAATGATGATACACTATGACACGGCTATAGAATGTCCAAAAGCTGAAACACTGGATAACAAATATTGGCGAGGATGTGGAGCAACAGAGCCAGTCATTTATTGCTAGTGAAAATGCAAAATAGCAATTTCTTAAAAAATGCTAAACATAAATCCACCATATGACTCAGCAGTCATGCTTGGTATTTACTCAAATGAGTTGAAAACTTATGTCCACACAAAAACCTGCAGATGGGTGTTTATAGCAGCTTTCTTTATAATTGCCAAAACTTGGAGCAACCAAGATGTCTTTTAGCAGGTGAATGGATAAATAAATTATAGTACATCTAGACAATGAAATATTATTCAGCACTGTAAATAACTGAGCTGTCAAGCCATGATAATGCATGGAGGAAACAAAGTGAAAGAAGTCATTCTGAATAAGCTGCATACTGAATGATTCCAGTCATCTGACATTCTGGAAAAGTCAAAACTGTAGAGATAGTAAAATGGCCAGCGGTTTCCAGGGCTTGGGGGAGGAGAGAGGGATTGACAGATGGAACACAGAGGATTTTTAGGACATTGAAGCTATACTTATGATGCTAAAATGATGGATACATATCATTATACATTTGTAAAAATCCATAGAATGTACACCACCAAGAGAAAGCCCTAGTGTAGGAAGTTGTGCATGTGTGTGAACAGGGGTATATGGAATTCTATATTTCTTTTCAATTTTGATGGAAATTAAAACTGCTCTAAAATATAGTTAAAATCAGATTTCATTCATTCCTGAAAAATATTGTCAAACTTCCATCAGTGACCCGTTATTCAAAGGAAATATATTTGTGCTTTATCATAAGATTTGTGAATAGATGTCTATACTATAGAGGTCTGATTCTATTTGGAAGTACAATGGCTGGGAATATGAGTATGAAGTTAAACAAAGACAAACACACACACACAGACACACAGACACACACACACACACACACACACACACACAGATAAAGTTGGAGTCCTAGACCAAGGTACTCATATCTCATAAAGCATCAAAACCACAAAGACTTCACCTCAGCAGTGGACAAGCAGCCACTAGATAGCAGAGAACCAGAAATCAACTGTGGCTCCATGTAAAAGAAATGGCATTAGAACTGGATTCTTTAGCTCTCAATGTGGGTAGCATCAAGGAGGAAAATTGATTTCTTTGGACCATGTAAACTCTGCTTTTCTTGGTTAATGCAAACTAAAGGCTTCAAAAAAAAAATTGGATATACTGCTAATAAGGACATGTGAGATTCTAAGCAATCAATTTGAAAAATGAGAGATGTGAGCTCATTCGCATCTCAACCTACTGACAAAGGTCATAAACATTAAATTCAATTTTAGGAAATATTGTTAGGTTTACTATAAAGTGATCTAATTATCTTTCCAGAATAAGAAATGAATTTATTTAACATAACTTATAAAAATAGAAGCTACAGGTTTAGAAGAACTATGTTTTTTTTTAATTTAAAACATTGTATTGCCTTGCATTTAAGGTTATTTTCTTGCTTCTGGTTCATTCAATAATCCCACTTATAGGTATATACTCTAGAAACATTCTTTATTGTTCTTTCATTAACTTTATTGCTTTGGTTACTACAGTTGGACCAATATTTGCACTCAGTTCCATCCAAGATAGTTGTGTTTTGCATCATAAAAATCTGTAAATATGGAGTTAAGATCTAAGCTGAAGCAGGTGCATATGCTCCTTCCTCCTTCATAAAAAAGGCTCTGAATTCTTGCCAGAGCATACTTGTTCATGGGGAGTGCAGTGAATGCAGATAAAGGAAAAAATACAAGACAGTGCATCTTGGGCAGAAACCAGGCAGATCATGTAAACAGATAACTCTTAAGTTACCAGACCAAGAAGTAAAATCTAAGTATATGACAGACAGATAGGACTGAAGGAATGAAATGATCGAGAAGGCTTACAGTGCAGAGGGGAGGAGTGAAATGCAGAAAACTCCTCTGAGCAGCAATAGTGGCTATGGATCGTTCTAAGGTGTCCAAGACCTCACACTTGTTTAGAAGGGAGCTCTCATAGGCTCCCCCATGACCTAGACTTCAGCAAGTAATTTTTCAGTAGAAGATATTTTGGGGAGGAGGGTTGTTCTCAGCCTTCTAACTTTGTGCAAACGTCATTGGACATGGGTGGGGAGAAGAGGAGTATTGAAGTAGGTCCTTGGAGAGTGTTATACCCAAGTCACTGTGAATTTTGCACATGAATTCTTCCATTCCAGAGAAGCAAGTCAAATGGTAGGTTCATTCCCATTCGTCTGAAGATCCTCCATACTGTTTTTCACAGTGGTTGCACAAGTTTGCACTCTCACCAACAATGTATTAGGGTTCCTCCGACATCTTCATCCTATGGGCAAATTGTCAACCTAAAACCATTTTTCTTGACAATTATAGCTTTCATTATGGAACAGCACACTTTAAAAGGAGGTATATAAATACAACCAATTAACTGAGTACTTTGTAGCCATTACCAAATTTAAACTAGAATATTATCAGCACCTTAGAACTCCATGTGCAAACTCACTGGTCTCTCTCTCTCTTCAACATAGATATACTCATGGTCCAAATAATTCGTATTAATTAGTCTCTTGCTTTTAACTTATATTTTTACCACAGGAACTATTTACCTTTACCTCATTTGTTGCTATATGAATATAATCCTGTAGCATATCTTTTCCTTGACTTTTCTCTTTTATTTTTTGGGGTACTGGGGATTTAAACCAGTTGCATTCTACCTCCAAGCAACACCTTCAGCCCTATTTTTATATTTTTATTTTGAAAGAGGGTCTCACTAGGTTGACAAGAGTCTCACTACTTGCTGAGGCTATCGTCGAACCTGCAATCCTCCTGTCTCAGTCTCCCAAGTACTGTGATTACAAGCATACACCACCCCACCCAGCTCTGTGACTCTTTTATAAATGTTATTCATACTGAGGCAGGCAGCTGCTATTCATTTGTGTTTTTGTTCTGTTGTATAATATCCCATTGTATATTTATATCATGAGTGAATGTGTCCACTCTCCTGTGGAAGGCTATTGGGGCTGGTTCCATTTTTCACCTTTAAGAATAATAACATTATTGTTAAGCCGGGCGTGGTGGCGCACGCGTGTAATCCCAGCATTCGGGAGGCTGAGACCGGAGGATCCGGGTTCGCGGCCAGCCTCAGCTACCTAGTGAGGCACTCCGCAACTTAGTGAGACTCGGTTTCAAAATAAAGAATAAAAAATAGGGCTGGGGGTATAGCTCGGAGGTAGAATGCCCCTGAGTTCAATCCCCAGTACCGCAAAAAAAAAAAAAAAAAAAAAA